>QTSX02005009.1:467780-508730 GCA_014839935.2 Entomophthora muscae | reverse complement strand
CTACAAGTGTAAAGAAAAAAACTGAGTACAAACCCACTCTGGAGCAAGAGTAAGATAAGAGTAAGACATAAATACTAATGTTAAATTCTAGGAACAACCTAAAGAAAAACCAATGAAAAATCCACCAGGAGGTAAGGGAAGGACCAGATAAGCTTTCACTAATAATTTTAGGAAAATAAAGACTCTCAAGTTACAATTTGAAAGTAAATTAGCACCTTAAAACTTTTATTTTGAAAATTGATAAGCAGGAATCCCATGGTGACCTTCCTGAAACTTAAGGGGTAGTTTTAGCAATCATGAAGCCATTGAGGATGAGGGAGCCTTCTGATTGACCAGGAAAGAAAATTTGCAGCTTTACCACAGAGAGATTGAAGTGTTTCTGGTTAATTTCCTCAGAAGAATTTGATTGGCCAGGATGTATGAGTGCAGCAGAACTGCTCAAATCTAGGGATTTAGCAAAGTAGGGGGATATTGACTTAGCACAATCTTATTGGCTGAAGCGCATTTGTTTTAAATGGGGGCAAAGCCACCTCAACAAATAGTTCAAATTAATTAGATTTCCTCCCAAGTTGGACACAAAATCTGAGAATCAGTGAGCGCAGCCTGTGAGGAATATGCCAGAACAAACTTCTTGTCAATTGTGTGATACTAAGTCTCCCAGTGAATTTAGGGGCTTGGCTGGAATCTTGGAGGATTTTTGGTTCTTCGGGAAAAAATGTCTTTGTTTAAAGCCAAAGAGGGGAGTGACTTTACATTTATCCCAGTTCTGCCTAAATTGACTGGGGCTAAACTCCCATAAATCCCTTTTCTAATAAACATTATACCAGTACTGTAAATTTAGAACCTGAACGTAAAAATGCAGGATTGTCAAATCCTTGGTCTAAATTTTGAATTGCTTTTGCAGGCAACTCAGCTGAGTGAAAAATAAAGTATTTAATAAAATTAACCATTTAGTTTGACTTTTTTGATTTATTTAAATTGGCAAATTTTAAATCCCTTGAGCAGGTAACTCAACTAACAAAAGACAAAAAACAACAAGAAAATGTGGGATACATGAATAAGAAATACAGGATTCTTATGTATGATTTAATATTTCCTGTATGTCAAACAAATCATAGACATCATGTAAAAATGAATGAATCTTAAATTGTGGGATTGTCAAATCCAAGAACCAAATTTCAAATCATAATTGCAAGGAATTTGAAATAAATATAATTTATGGGTGTCTCAAAAAGGATGTTAAAGGATCTAGAGTGAGTTTGTGCTGATTCTTTTAGAAAGCACAGGCATTCTCAAAAATCACCCTATTCCATTTTAGTGTGGCTAAAATTTAGATCCTACTATTCACAAATTTAACAATAAAATTGACTAAAATATACACTCCTCTTTTTGAGTTTAAGTTTTTTTAATAAAAATTTATTATTTCTTCTTCCAATAACAACTAAATAAACGAGCTTTTCCCTGGCCTTGACAAAATCATGCAGAGCTACACTGGGTCTCTTAATGGTGAAGCCTCTGTCTATGGCCACTCCCAACCCGCAGGCCCCTCTGCAAGCACCACCCAGGAGTGTGTTCTTTCTCCTGCAACTTCCAGCATGGCCCTGTTTTCCCATCACACACAGGCAGCTGCTAACCCAAATCATACAGCAACACTAGCATCTGGAATTGACCAAGTGAGCCATGGGGCCACCAATGGAAGCCAGAATCCAGAAACAGCCAATCATATGAAACTGTCTGTTTCTCAAGGCAGACACACCTTGCCTTCAGCCAATCATCCTGCAAGAAGCAGAAGAAAGATAATTACCCCAGAGATTGTTCTTGAAACAGTCCCAAAGCAAGGGATGCTTATGTCCCTTGGGGAAAGTGCGGCCACAATGGGTCTTGCAAAGTCCACTGTGGCTGCAACCCTGGGAGCCCATGCTAACTGTGGCCCCCTACCAAGAAGACCCCAACTGGTGCCTGTTCCTTGTGAATAATTTTAAACCTTTATTTATTTTGTTTGCCAAGGCATGGGGATCAGATACAAGTCAGGCGCCCTCTGGAACCATCTTCAAATTCAGCAATACATCCTATATAAACAGATTAGCTCAAGTATATAAAAAATTATGCATGTTCTCCAAAAAATATACCTCACAAAGAATTCACGTTGCTGTATACCTAGGAATACTGTTGCACTGCATATTAAAAATGAACTTCAAAAAGTTGGAAGATGTACCTATACAAATCAATATAGGCCAATTAGCACTAGAATGCCAGAAGACACCATGGTGATATAGGACAGTTGAGCACGTCCTGTATGACTCCTTTGCAATGGCATTGTTGTATGGGTACTACATGCCTCCTGAAAAGAATCTACTAATTGATTTACTCACCTGCCTCTCTTTTATCAAGAGTTTGGCAACCACTGGGGTGCAGGGCGCCACCCCTCTAGCAATCACATCCAGGGGTTTCTACCACGTACAGAAGAGTACGTGAATCCAGTTAGACGCTTTAGCCAAAAATTTGATTTTTGGGTATAATTTCCTGGAATAATCACATTTCATTTGCAAGTTGCATATTCCTAATAAATTTTATTCCCTTGAAAATTGCCTTTTTTATTTTTTTAAATATTCAAATTTAAATATTGACAATTTAAAATTAAATATCTAAATTTTAATATTAATAATGATATTTTAATATTTAAAATTTAATAGTTCAATTATAATAGTAATATATCTAAATATGGGTCATTATTTGTTAGATTAAGCTGTTTCCTATTAACTGTGCTACTTTACACTTTAAAATTTTGTTTTAATTTTCTTACAGTAGTTTTAAAAGCTATGGCAACAACCAAAAATACCTCAGATTTAAACAAAATTATTTCAGACTTAAACAAAATCCAAGTCGCGCAAGATTCAGGATTCAATTAATTTATTAAATTTCAGTTAATAAATGGACTTTCAAACAAAAAACAAAATTTCACTAGCCCATTATAAAAAATTATATCAAACATCAAGCGGTGTAGTCTAAACCACAAACAAAATGAACTGACACAACAAGTGAGATGGATGGATGCTATTCTGGGGTATATTATAATTCAAGCAGGATTCATATGAGGCACCAACAGAAGGACTAAAATGAAACCAAATTTGAGAAAACTAGAAGCAAGATTCAATAAGCATGAAATGAAATGAAGTCACACAAGATGTAAAGTTACGCCTCCCCCTTAGGCCTCCACTTCAATTCATGCCAAATGCTTGGGGATCTCTACTAATTTGCATTTGTATATTTATCCAAAAATTTACTGAAAAAGCCCAAGAGAAGCTCTCAAATCATTACTTGAGTAACTATTCTGAAGATTCCCTCACCTTACCCACCCAAGAGACATCCCTGGTTAAAGATCATGTGCAAGAGCAGTCAGGAGAAGTTTTATGTACATCCAAAGCAGGTCCCTTAGTTTTAGTTGAGCCAGTTTCCCCTTTGTGATTCTGCCCATTTGAAATCTGTCCAGGTTTCCCTACATCAAGAAATGCACAAATATTCCCTTGTATCATTGGTTGATTATTCTTGGGACATTAAAACTCTCATCCTGATTTTATCCCCTCCAATAAATGAACGCACAAGTTGTAAAAGATCTTACTTCATCATTAAAAAACCCAATAAAGTTTGAAATTTGTTAGTAACTCTGGGTATTTTGTTTATCTGTTACTTTGTAGTGTTCTCTGATTCCTTCCCCATTTGGTCTCTCAGGAACTGTTAGTGACAATATTCTGGGTGTTGCTGAAACCACCATTTTATTGTGGTTGGGAGCAATGTGCTATTTCTTATTAGCCTGCCCCCCAATTCTCACAATGTATGAGCCAGAAGACAGGATTATAGTGTTTATCACCCCTGAGAGGATGATATAACATATTCCAAAAAGCTTATTGGAGTTATCTAGTAAGAGCTCAGAGGCAGACACAGGAATTGGTTTTGGGTGAGAGGCAGCCCCATGTATAGTTGATAGGTAGGGAGGAAGTTGTATTCATCTTTTAAAAGCTGGGGTTCAGTGGTAAACCAAGGGCACTTTCTATTATATCTGGTCAAATCTTTATTATGAGCCAGGGGGTTGCTTGCTAATATGTTCTTGGAGGTATATATCTGATATTATGGTTTTAATGGGTATTCTTTGAAGTAGACAGGACTGTAGGGGATACCTGAAGGACAAAAACTTGCAGGCAGACAGGCTGAGAGAATTAAATTTGAACTGACAGATTAATAATATAAAATACAATAATAATTGGGAAGCCCAATATCTCATAAACTTTATTCAAAAATAGCAATAAAGTCTAGTGCAGGGCCTAGCGGTTTATATAGTACCCAGCTACCAGACTTTAATCCTAATGGTTGGGATTCAGTTGGTCAAGAAATGAAAATTTGGGTGGGCAGGATGCCCAGGTTTTGGGATGGCAAAATGGCACTGGTGCAGGGAGGGCGTTCATTGACTGGATCTTTGAGAAGGTTAGCACACCCCTTCTGTTCCTGAGCAACAATCTTGAGAGCGGCCTTTAGGTCTACATTTTCCTCAGGTGAGGGTCTTGATTGGCTACCAAGGTAGACCTTAAGCTTATTAAGCTAATGATGGGAATTTCTTTGACTTCAATAGGCAATTTGTTTTGTCTTTTGCTGGGCACCATGGTTGTTAAGTACTGACTAGTGTTTTTATTCTTAAAGGTATTTGCAGTCTGGGCTTGAGAGGATTTGATCCCAAAAAATGCAGGTGGCTGGCCTTCTGGTTGTCAGGGCTGGCGGCCTGCGGGCAGTTGTGACCAGGGTTCAAAACCTGCTCCATACCTTGGGTTTCAGAAAGAGAAGAAGTGCCATTCCTGACACTACTTCTACTTTGTTTAAACCCAAGTTGATTTTGCTTAGCGCCAAAGCTTTGAAAGCTACTGTATTTTCTTATCAAAAGATTCTCTAACCTTGATTTCATTATATAGATAAGTTTGAATACAAGGTACTGTCGCACATGCATTTTATATCCTTAAATACTCTTAGATGTACAGCTCTTATTATTAAGTATTTTTATTTCCACTGTTTTTTTAAATTTATTTCTGTGTTTGTTGTAGCCCAACCTTGCAAGTACTAGTAATGAACATAGAGATAGTTTGGCTCAAGATGTGGAGTGCAAAATAGAGGGTTTTTGTTTTGAACTGAGTTGTTAAGTTTCCCCAAATTTGGATCAAGATCAACCAGTCAGTCACCTGCGCCTCTACCATCAATATGCCACATTAGTGTCTCTACTAATGATACAAAGATTGATTTCCTCATTATTTAAGGAAATTTTCCTTCCTAAATAAATCCAAGGTTACCTTTATACTGCTTTTGCAACCTTTTAAGCTTCAAGCACTCTCTTCCTGTTGACCAGGAAGACTTGGATTTTACATCATCCTAAAGCAGGGGAAAATGTAATGTGTTTTACCTTGTTGCAACACCCAGATTGCTAACTCTCACTTAGCTTGGACTGCAAGTCTTTGGTTATAAAGACTTCCTGCTGAGTCCTCTCCTATTTCAATATAGAAGAGCACAACTCAACAGTAATATTATATTATGATTAGACACAGTTATGTGGTGCACCTGCTCATGCTTTTTAGCAAATTTCATTAAATAACTTTTGTTTTTCCCTCTAAAATGCTGGTGGCTGGTTAAATTTTTGGTACCCACTTTAGTTCCGATAATGGTTTTCTGAGGAGCAAGAATCTGACATTGTAACATCATGCCTAGCATTTTAGATCACATTCTTCAATAGAAATGATATCATAATGTCAGATTCTGGTTCCTCGGAAAAGCTTGTCGGAAACAGGGTGGGTACCAATTTTTTGGGCCATTGTAAGTTAGAAAGTTGCTCCAAAGATCAAAGTAAATTGTATGCTTTTAAAGCTTGATGTAGCCAGGAGTATACTGGAACATGCTGACCACTACCAGGAGGCTTAAAATCAAAATTTATTTGTTATGAAGTATATATCAAGTTGAAATAAGTTCATTACCAATTGATTGTAAGCATATATAAGATAAAAAACAAATATATATTTGTTGATATCCATTCTAAAATACTGGAGTCATGTTTACAAACTTTAGTCAGCTTTATAGGAAAATATGCATTGTGTCTTATAACTTCAAAAGCGAGAGCAGTTAGCCAACCGAAAAGAGACAGGGCTATTCCTTCATTATTTTTCAGTTCTTGAGATAACCTCCACGGCTTGGCCTACTTCAAGAGTTCCTCCTACGACATTCCATAAAAATTGAACATATGTTTAGTACTTACCAGACGAAAGTGGAATGGCATTAATGCCAAAAAACGCACTATACTTTTGAATGTGGGGAAAGGCACGGCGGCTCTTCATAAGGGTTTTAGACGGCTCCAGTTTATGAGGGATTCCTGTTTCTGGATTCACGATTTGGGAAGCTACATCTTGAACAGGGTTTATCGCAATGAAACTCAACTGCCCCAATACGGATGACTCCATATTCATCCTCTTCGTATGGCTTGGAACAACCACGAATCACCAAATTCGGTCTAAAATTTCTTATGTCAACACTATCTTTAACGTCATTGGGCAACTCTTTTTTAAGCTGCTCAAGGGATTCTTCACTTGCTATCAAGAGAGGAAACCCGTCGGCGAAGCCAGTTTCGGAGTTGATAAGACCTAAACCATCTCTTTCCAAATAAAGATCCCTGACCTTTCTAGCACGAGCACCTTTGATCAATAAGCGCACGCTCTCACCGACAGCTTTGGAAAACCAAGTAGCAGCTTCCTCTCCACAGTCATGACCAGCCACTTGGTCTTTCCATATAGCTACCTCAATTTCCGGTCCAAAAGACAGGGGAGTAGGGTTAAGGAATAAAGGTTCATGATTTCCTTCGGCTTCCAGTTTCATTAGAACTTTATTTGAGTCCAGAGGATCTTCAGTTATTGACTGAACTATGGTTACCAGCTAAAAAGACAATAAATATTAGAAATATTAAAACCTTTTAATAACACTAACATTCAAAAATTACTGATTCTTTTTTAATTTCCAAGGTTAAAAAGGATTACCTTGGGATGAGTTCTGGCAGTGATGAAGATATTATCTTTGTTAACGAGTACCCAAAGCCGATCGAAAAGGAATCCATCTAACCAAAAGGTTGAAAATCAAGGAATTAAAAACATGTACATTTGCCGAGCTTGGCTTTATCGAGCAAAATGCCGCGGCACGACTTTACAGGATAAACGTATAACTGGGAAATTGCCAAGGTCATAATTTTTTAAGCAATGAGTTGAAACAACTCTGCTGCCAACTTTATCTCAACCAAATGGTTTCGGCATGACATCAGTCTTTAGCGCTATTGAAGGACATTGCTTATATTTAATGAGTGTAGACAATTTTAAAACTGATGGATATAACCCTACAGTTTAATAAAGATAATTCTGAGCAAAACTCCCTAGGCTGATTGTTTTCTAATCACTTTGATTGGCTGGAAAGCTGTAAAAGCTCGAAAGCTCTCGGCGTGACTAGAGAAGGATTCTGGCACAAATGTTCCAGGAACATCTACGGATTAAAGATTATTTATACAACTTGATAGAAATATAATATCCTCATATATTGAAGACTTTATCTATACCACAGGCTAGACTCCTGCTCAGCTCCATACACAGAAACTTCCAACAACTAGTTATCTACTACCCAAAATAAGCTAGAAAAATGTAATATACCAGACTTCTGGTTCCCTGAAATCATAATAACCCCATAGATAATACCATGCTCTGATTACAGAGTGACATGAAGAAACTCTACCCAAAAATCAAATATGACTTTTAGATATTTTTTTAAAAAAGCTTCTAGGTTTATTGTGGTAAAACGAATGCCCACTCTCAAACAGACAGATGCCATAAAGAAACCTATGCAGACCTAGGAGGACCAGCATTTCTCTTCACCTCCTAAAATAATATATGATGGTTCTTCCTCTATATTATCTTTCTGTGATATTTCAAAGCCATCTTTATAGCCCCAGAAAAGATATAAAAGGTGATGTGGGCTTGATAGCACCAATAACAAAGTAGAATTAATCTCAACCCATGTTAAGCTCATTTATAACACACTGTCATGATTATAGTTATGCTATCAGAAATCAAATACCAGAAATGTACTGTAAATTCAGAACCTAAACGTAAAAATGTGGGATTGTCAAATCCTTGGTCCAAATTTCAAATCACTTTTGCGGGCAACTCAGCTGAGTGAAAAATAAAATATTTAAAAAAATTAACCATTTAATTTGACTTTTTTTGATTTATTTAAATTGGCAAATTTTAAATCTCTTGAGCAGATAACTCAACTAACAAAAGACAAAACACATCAAACAAATGCGGGATACATGAATCAGAAATGCGGGATTCTAATGTACAATTTGAGATTTCCTGTATTTCAAACAAATCATAGACATCATGGAAAACTTAACAAATCTGAAATTGCAGGATTGTCAAATCCAAGAACAAAGTTTCAAATCATAATTGCAAGGAATTTGAAATAAATATAATTTATGGGTGTCTCAAAAAGGATGTCAAAGGATCTAGAGTGGATTTGTGCTAATTCTTTTAGGAATCATAGGCATTCTCAAAAATCACCCTATTCCATTTTAGGACAGTAAAATTTAGATGCTTGATTACAGTAGATTTTAAAAAATGCTATTAATAAAATAGAATTATATGATATAATCTGTTTTTACCATGTTACCTTTTCCTTGGTGTGTTGATAGTTCTTTTGATGTTGATAAGGTGTTTGCATTTAATTTGATGGTTTCACCTCCAGTTGCCTTGGTGATAGAAAATCAAGTCGCCTCCCCGAGACCAACTGTGGTTGCAGAGGCAACTTGATTTCCTATTGCCAAGGCAACTGGAGGTGAAACCATCCAATTAAATGCAAGAACATTATCAACAGCAAATGAACTATCAACACATCAAGGAAAATACAATTTGATAAGATAGATTCTAATATATAATTCTATTTTATTATTAGCATTTTTTAAAGTCTACTGTAATCAAGTATCCTTAATAGCAATACATCACAGTAGTTTAAAAGCTATGGCAACAAGCAAAAATACTTCAGATTAAAACAAAATGATTTCAGATAAAACAAAATCCAAGTTGCGCAAGATTCAGGATTCAATTTATTTAAATATTTTTGGTTAATAAATGAACCATCAAACCAAAAACAAAATTTCACTAACCCATTATACAAAATTAAAGCAAACATCAAGCGGTGTAGTTCAAACCACAAACAAAATGAACTGACACAGCAAGTGAAATGGATGGATGCTATTCCAGAGTATATTATAATCCAAGCAGGATTCATATGGGGCACTGACAGAAGAGCCAAAATGAAATAAAATTTGAGCAATCCAGAAGCAAGATTACACAAGCACAAAACAAAATGAACTCACACAAGATGTGTAGTATGAGAAGCCTAAAATAGAAAACTATCAATTTACCAGCCAATCAACAGCTATCCAATTTAGGAACAGAGGCATTTTATCCATTTTAATGGCTCCAGATTTGTATGGAATGGTCTTGAGAACTTTCCAAGTATGGACTTGATATTACAATAAAAATAAATTATTAAAATTCTAATTTCTACTTTTAGTGATTTTATCCTAGGTTTTTTTACAATGGTTTTTACAAGCAATATCTTTGACGGCGCCAGCAGCCAAGCCAGCTTCAATGGAGGTGGGGCTCAGAACGTGGAGGCACCTGTTTACACCCAAGCCTTTGAGGCGGGTAACAAGGAAGCTGACCTGTTACTGTCCCCCAACCCATATGGCTTTGACTTGTTTGAGAGTCACTTAGCATCTAGCTCTGCCCTTGCTCCCATACCCACCCCTGCACAAACTGCCCACCAACCAACCAATCAGGATGGCAACCTTGATTTGAAACAACTCCTTGCCACCAGCCAACCTGCCCCCCTACAGCCAATCAGGCTTCAGATCCCCCAGCCCAGCACCCCAAGCAACAAATCATCACCACCCAAATTCTTCAGGAAATTGTGGCACTCAACCTGCAGGGTCTGTCCTGGGATCAGATAGCCAGCCAATTAAAATTCACCCAAGCCACAATAATGCGGGAATTCAACAACCTGATGAATAAGGGAAATCTGATTGGAACAGCCAAGAAGCCAAAGTTGGCCCCAGAGTCCCAGATTAGCGAGGCCTACCCAATCATGCTTGACCTCCTCCAGCGGGATCCCAAGATTCCCTTGAACCAGGTCCAGAAGCAGCTTGCACACCATAACATATGGGTCTCCGAGTGCATGGTACAGCTCTGGATGTATGGGAAGGTGGCTTCAATTAGGGTTCTTACAAATTTTGCCAGCAACTAATGGGATGGTGCTGAGGATTCCCCATATGACACCACAATCAAATTAACCCTGGTCAGATGCTTGATAAGTCTAACAGATGACATCATGTTTGTCTCGTACTACAAGTTATCAATTGCATTTGAAAATTTCAGTGAGCAAGGAAAAGCCGCCACCAAGAATGGAAGGAAGAAGGTCAAGAAGGGGACATTCATTGGTGCATTTCTGGCTGCTTCAGCCAAGGGTTTTGTCTACTATTGGACAAACCCTGATTTCATTGATGGGTACTCATACGGCCACATCCTTGGTGGATTGCTCAACTCCTGGGATGGCTCAAATTCCAAATACTGGGTTTTCTTGAGCCACCAGATGGAGGGAAGCTCCACCACCCTCAAGGCCTTCCAGAAACGCGGGCACCAGGCCTCCGTGTACCCAGCTGGTCACGCCAATGTCCATCTGGCAGATGTTGTGTTCTTTAATATTGGAGATACAATCCAGGAGCACCGCCCTCAGGCTTTCAACAACCTCTATCTTGGGGTCCTTGATCACAATTTTCTCTTTGGTCACCAAATAGTGGCTGACTTGTTTGCGCAAATGGTTTTCCATGTGAACATGGGCAACCAATCACGCAAAGGATAAGCGCTTCCCACCCTGTGCCACAGCCACCTATCAGCCCATTCAGCCAATGACTGATGAGGAGTACAATGAGCAGTATATGGCGGCCATCACGCGCAATCCTCCTGCCTTCACCCCCGCCACCAACACCCCTAACCCGCAAGCCCAACCCATCCAATCCCAGACCCCCCCCAGGCCAGCACCGCCTCTACATCTTCCTTCCTGCGCCATTATGCCTACTAGGCATCACTCTTACCCGCCTCAATAAACCCCCTGGTCCCAAAAAATTTATATTTATATTATATTTATTTTGAATTTCAATTGTTTGTGTTCTCTTTGTTTATAGTTGGCTATATTCTTTATGTTCAGCTTATTTCTATAAAATCATATATTTACTATGTTGTGTATCTAGATCCTGAACACAGTTATTTTTAGCACCCAAACACATCCCCTTGTGAAAATATTAACAACAATTTGGTGATCAACTGAATTTAAATTATAAAATTATAGGTTAATTGTATTTAGATAAAGTTCTTACTGATCCAAATTCAAAACCTTAATGATAAACTTTAAGCCAATCAGGAGCCAAGTGATAAAGTGATTGTTGTGACATAAAGGGTCATTCAATAATTCTTTGATGCATGTGCGCTAATTAATATGATTGGCTGGATGTTTTGCCATTGTACGCCATTGTTGCTGTGGCCAGTTGTTGATGGACTAGTGCTAACCCAGCAGCTGATTGGGCACTAGTCCACCAACAACTTGCCACAGCGGCAATGTCGTACAATGGCAAAACATCCAGCTAATCATATTAATTAGCGCACATGCATCAAAGAATTATTGAATGACCCTTTATGTCACAACAATCACTTTATCACTTGGCTCCTGATTGGCTTAAATTTTATCATTAAGGTTTTGAATTTGGATCAGTAAGAACTTTATCTAAATACAATTAACCTATAATTTTATAATTCATATTTAGCTGATCATCAAATTGTTGTTACTATTTTCACAAGGGGCTATGTCAAGCGCCAAAAAAATTATGGTAATCAAGGAAACAATGCCAACACAAAGCAGACAACACATATTGAGATGAGCGTAAAACATATACACAATGGGTAAAAAGATTGGACAATGTAGTAAATGGGAAAACAAAAAGGAATAAACAAAGAGGCAACAGTATCAAAATAATACAGAATTTATTGTGGCAAAAGCTATAAAAACATATGGAAAGGTTAGTAAAAAAATTAAATGAGAGAACTCAAAAAACTACTCAAAGACCTCAACTTGGCAATTGCCAAAATAAAGGATATTGACCACAAGGTCAAAGCAAAGATGAAGTCTGCTGTCCTCACTGGGGACAAAATTAACAAGGTGTCTGAAAATAAACTAATGTCAAAAATGCCTAACACCCCAGGGAAAAAAATTGAGCGCTTACTAAATATTCAAAAAACTGTGGTCAAGGGGCTCCAGTTCAAGGCATACAATCTTTCTGCGCCGTCTGTCTGGTTTGATGACCCGGAGATGTATGCCTACCTCAAACCTGCCAAGTGTGCCAGGGCAGAGGATAACAAATTGCCCACACAACTGCTTGCACCAAGAATGGCAAAGCCGGCTGAAGCCGCCAGCAAGGAAGAAACCCAAGAAGGTAATCAAAAAAATTTTAATCAATAAAGATTCTTAAATACTTACCTTTTTTTAGAAGATGTTAATGTGAACTCCACTGGGTCTTGGTCCCTTTTTCCCTCACCTTCTATGCCAACTATGCTAATCATGTGGTGAGGCAGCTTTTCCTGTCCCCCCTGTCTTGCAGGAGCTTGAAGACAGGATTAATGGTACATTCCCAGTGTCTAGGGAGGCATTGTCTGGGCTTTTGCATGGTGAGGGGGCATCTGGGTGGGCAGTTACTGCCTACAAGGATGCCCAATTGGTCCGCCTGGATCAGTTAACCTTGGTGGAGTTTACACAGTAAACTCCATTGAGCTTGTTTGGGATGTCCTGGCAACGCTCCCATTCAAGAATATACCAGAGATGGGCCAGGCTCATGCGGCTGCTTGCTTCTGCTTCCCAGTGGAGCATACAATCTCTTACCTGTTGGAGAACTTTGGGTGCGCAGTGTCAAAATTGGCTATTGTAGACGCAACAGCCATAAAGAAGACAAAAATCCTCCTGGCGGACTTTGGGCTGGCCTGGAGCGCTAACAAGACGGGGGTCCTTGCAGCTATGGAGCTGACCTTTGCCAAAACCAAGCACGAGAAGAAGATTAGTGCTGTATACAACAAATTGTATGAGTTTACAGAAGCCTTTGCTGGACAAAGGCTTCACTTTGTTGTTTACCTTGTGTATTAACCATGATGTTTTAGCAGAGTTACACAGGGAAAAATATTTAGAAGATAGATAATAATCTTTATTGCAAGATAGTGACTATATAGCTATTGTGAGTCAATGGATAGTAGGAACATGATTGGTGATCACACGGCTGGATGGAAGAGGGGGTGGCTTGATCCTGATAATAAGTCAAGCGCCAAATTGAGATATCCATCATGAAGGATCATCATCTGTTCATGTTGATAGATTTGATAATTCAAGTCAACTTCCTAGTCTGGCTTTGGGTGACCAGGTAATTGGATTGCGGGTCACAAACTCGCTTGGTTGGAACCTTGTTGGAGGGTTGAGCCTGCGGTTTCAACACCCCCCCCCGGCTGAAGGTTGGCCTCCTCTGGGGGCAGGTTGTCAGGGAGGTTGTCAGGAGCCTGGGCGCCATATTGAACCAGTTGTTGCTTGGTGGTAGGCAGGGCAATTTCCTGTTGTTTCTGTCTTGCTTTGCAGGGTTGTAGGTGGTTGTGGTGTAAGGTCTTGTCTTGCTTGCGTTTCCCGAGCCCTTGCACAAGGTAAGTGTTATTGTTGTTTACCTTTAGAATGATTGGTGGCCCTACTTTTTTGGGTTGTAGTTTGCTTTTGTCAACATTCATGACCCAGACTTTGTCCCTGACTTCATGTCTTTGGCAGATGGGAACAAAGGTCTTTTGTAAGCGTTCCTTTTCTTTGGCTGCTTGTTTGCTGTTGGCCTCTATTATTTGAGCGTCAGAGTGAGGGGGACTTGACTTGGAATTTCCAGCTTAGATCCTGTCAATGCTTGAATGATATTTGGCTGTGTTCTGTATACCAGTTCAAACAGGATTCTTCCGGTGGATCTGTTCACTTGGGTTTGGCACACAAGTAATGCAGTTGGTAGCTTCTTATACCAGTCTTCAGGTCTCCTGGCAGTGAGTTTGGCTAAGGCTTGCACAAGGCTACCATTAAGCTGCTCTACACGTCCACTGGCCTGTGGATGGTATGGTGTTGTGACGGTGTGCTTGACCCCATTTTTAGTGAGGTACACATTGGTGTCTTTAGAGGTCAATCCTTTGCCTCCATTGGTTATCAGGAGTTCTGGCTTTCCAAATCTGCTGATTATTTCCTTGCCAATGAATTGTCAGACATTGTTACAGGTATGTGTTTTCACCGCTTGGGCTACTGGCCACCTTGTTGCAAAATTGATGACTGTGATAAAGTATTTTTTGTTGTTGTGCTTTCCTGGCATGGGGCCCACAATGTCCAGAGCCCATACTTTGAACAGTAGTTGGGTTTGAATGGGGAGTACAGACTTAGGCGGGGTTTTGCTTTTGGAAAACTTTTTGCAGACCTTGCACTGTTCTAACACTTCCTGGACATTGCGGTATAGGGTTAGCCACCAGGCTTTATGCTTTAGGAATTTGTATAGATTTTGGCTCTTAGTATGTCTGAGATCCCTGTGGTAGCAAAGAATGGTATTGACTTGTTGATGTGTGGGAATGTAGGGAATGGTTGTGCCATCCGACATTTTTCTGTGAAAAGTCCTGTATACGTCAGCAAAGAGGTGTTCATTCTTGATGACTGTTTCCTTGGTGATAAAGTTTGTGCCTGTGGGGAACGCTTTGTCTTTTGTATGGAGCACTAGGAGAGGCCAGTCTGGGTTGAGCCCATTCTCTCCCCTAGAAGCACAAACATACAGACAGGACAGGGCGTCTGCCATGGCAAGTTTGGCCCCAGGCTTATACTGGATGAGCATGTTAAACCTTTCTAAGATTTCCATCCACCGCGCTTGGCGGCATGACAGGTTTGCTTGTGTCTTGAAGTAGATGAGCAATTTATGATTGGTTAGTGCTGTGAATCCTTCCTGCTGTTTCAGGCAACAGCGCCATTTGACTAGGCAGTGTATGATGGCCAACAGTTCTTTGTTGTGGATTGGGTATCAACACTTGCCATCTGTCGGTTTGCGCAACTCATAGGCTACTGGCAGGAAGTCACCATCACTATTCTTAATTTGTAGTACTCCCCCAATGGATGCATCTGAAGCGTCGGTTTCCATCTGGTACTCTCTGTCTTATTTAGGGTATTGTAAGATGGGAGTTGTTGTGAGCTGTTCCTTGAGACGTCTAAAGCAGAGGTCACGTTGGGGGGTCCATACAAACTTGGACTTGGCGCCTGTTATGGGGACAGGGGGGCAGTCAAGACGCCACAGTCAGGTATGAAGCACTGTACATAGGCCACCATTCCCAAGAAAGTGTGGAGTTCTGATTTGTCCTTGGGAGGTGGCATTTTGCAGATGGCTTGTATCTTCTGACTGTTGGGGTTGATGCCAACTTTTGAGACTATATGTCCCAAGAAGGGTAGTTGCTCTTGGAAGAACTGGCACTTAGAGGGCTTGGCCAACAGTTTGTGCTGTGCCAAGGTTGAAAAGTCTTCCTCTAGGTCTTTGTGGTGCTGTTACACCAAGGGGCTGTAGACAATAATATTGTCCAGGTACACTAGGCCGTGTTTGCCTATGTGTGGTGCAAACACTTTGTTCATGAAGGTTACAAAGGTGGACGGGGTGTTGGTCATGCCAAAGTTGAGTACCACACATTTGTAGGAACCATACTTGGTGCAGAAGGCTGTCTTGGGGATGTCTTCCTCCTTGATACAAATCTGGTTGTAGCCTGCAGTTAGATTAATCTTGGAGAAGACAGAGGCACCTCCCAAGGCATCAAAAAGATTGTTGATTAATGGTAATGGGTAACAATTCTTAATGGTGACTTTGTTTAAGGCGTGGTAGTCTGTGACCAAGCGTAAGGTACCGTCCTTTTTAGCCTCAAAGAATACGGCAGCCCCAAAGGGAGACAGTGAGGGGCGGATAAGTCCTTTTTCCAATGCCTCCTTGAGATAGGCGCACAGGGCGTTGTCCTTGTTTGGGGTCAGCCTGTAAATAGGGTGTGACTTGGGTACAGCCCCCTTGAGTTGGATAGAGTGTTGTATGTTTTTCTCAGGGGGTAGCCCAGGTAACACCTCCTTAAAGATTTCTGGGTGACGGGCCACAATGCTGCAATCTTGCGGCGTGAAGTTGTCCTGGTGGTCCTTGAAGTATATGATTTCATACTGGCAGGAGTCCCAGTCAATTGCTTTCAGGTTTTCCTTCTTGTCCAAGGTCTCTGTGATGTGTACAAAGACGTGGTCCCGTAGGAGTTGGTCTACAGAGTCCGGGTAGATTTGGTGGTTGATACCTTCACGCTTGATGGTCAACACTGAGGTCGCCCAGTCCACGTGGGGGTTGTTTTTCTGTAACCAGTCCAGCCCCAGTACAATGTCAAACTTAGAGAAGTCAATGACGGGACCTTGGATGGTGGAGTGGAAGTTCTCAAGCATGACAGAGAAGGGGGCAGTTTCCTTTGTCACGGCAATGTGGTGTTCATCAGCCAGGACCACGTTTTTAATCCGCAAAAGATTAGTGGCCAGCTTGAATTTATCCACAAAGCTGCTGTTGACTAAGGTTTGGTCTGCGCCCAAGTCCAGGAGTGCTGAGCCTGTGTAACTGCAAAAGCGGAAAGGGTAAGACATCATTTTATTGGGATGTCTGGCAATGGTGTATAGTACCGGGTCTTCTGAGGGCACTTGGATCATTGGGCATTGGTCCACATCCTCAGGTTGGTATTCATTGTTGGGCAAGTCAGGGGTTGCGTGGGGAGAGCTTGGCTTGCTTAGTGCTCTCCCCAGGCTTTTTCCTCATCCTGGTTGCCTTGGGTGGCAGTGACGCAGAAATGGGTACAATTTGACTGGACGTTATTCCCATTCCCATTCCCATTCAAACCCGTGGGTTTGTGGTTATTGTTGTTGCCGTTGCCCCCAGGGGGTGGTTGAGAGGAGTGCCCACTTGAATGTGAGTCCTTGGGTCTCTCTTGCTTCCCAGTCTGTGCCTTGTGCAGAGCGTTGGATGTTTGCTCCGCTTTTTCTGCTTCGCAGTATAGGCTTTGTAGGTTGGTAACTTGGTCCAGGTTCACATGTCTCATCATGTGTGACTTGAGAGCGTTGTAGTATATGAGGTGTGTTGCTGGGGTATCAAAGGCCATGTCAGATGGGGCACAGAGATGGAGTTCCTCATAGGCGCGGGTGAGTTCCTTCACGGTGCCTGTCTGGGTTAGGTTCTTTACTTGGTGTATGATCATGAGCACCATATCCTTAAGCACAAATATTGCAAAAAGACGTCCTGTTTGAAGGTGTCCCAGTTCTTGTCAGTGTGTTCTTTGTGCCACTTGTCACACCAGGTGCCAGCATCATGGGTCAGGCAAATGGAGATCTCTGCAATCCAAAATTGCTGTGGGCATTCCATATGATCCAACTTGCTTTGGGCGGACTGGATCCATGCAGCAGCGTTGTCATTGTTGGCCCCTGCAAAGGGTTCTAAGGCGGTGCTGCAAAGTCTTTGTGCAACATAGGCGGGCATGGTGGTTTTGTCAGCTGGCTGTGGCACCAAGGAAGGTGCCTGAAAGAACCCTTGGGCAGACAGGGCGTTGAAGGTGGGTAGTAGGATCACTGTGTTTTGGTAGAGAACAAAACCATCAGGTATCTTGGTACCAGGGGTATACAGAGTCCATTTGGGCAGGAGGCCAGACATGATTCTGTCAAGGATTTGTTGGCCGCAGCGTGTGCGGGCAACAGGTGGAACTTTTCAAGATAAGGTAGGATGGAGAACCTACCTGTGCTACCAATGTTGTAACCGTGCTGTTTTAGCAGAGTTACATGAGGAAAATATTTAGAAGATAGATAATAATCTTTATTGCAAGATAGTGACTATATAGCTATTGTGAGTCAATGGATAGTAGGAACATGATTGGGGATCACACGGCTGAATGGAAGAGGGGGTGGCTTGATCCTGATAATGAGTCAAGCGCCAAATCAAGATATCCACCGTGAAGGACCATCATCTGTTCATGTTGATAGATTTGGTAATTTGAGTTGACTTCCTAGTCTGGCTTTGGGTGACCGGGTAATTGGATTACGGGTCACAAACCCGCTTGATTGGAACCTTGTTGGCGGGTCGAGCCTGCGGTTTTGACACTTGGTTATCTTTTCTTCTTTGGGATGAGCGCCAGTGTAGAGGACCTATACAGGGTCCTTCTTGGGGTCAACAAGGCCAGGCTCTCACTGGACAGGAAGAAGGACCCCCTGGGTACAACTCAGTGGATCACGTCATCCAGGACGCCCTGGTCCTGGCTGGCATCTTTGGGTTTGCAGCCCTGCCAGAAAAGCTGCTCCTCCATTCCCACCTCACCATCTTTCTTTTACCAGCAGGCGCAAATACTTTAATACAGGTGTATCCACTGTCCACAGTGTGGCGGTGGAGGTTGTGTGCCACCTCCATTGCGGGGTGGGTACATACCGCCAAACCCATTACAGATGCACTTAATTTTATCTCTATATCAATAAATATATTTATACTCTACTATATTTTTATATTATAAATAACTTTTCAAATAATATTTTAGCAAATGAGATTTTCAAAATAAATTGTGGAAATGGGTTTCATAAAAGTATAAAATAATACAGTAATAAAATAAATTTCAACCTTACAATTTACATTTAATTTTTATAAGACTATTTTATATTTATTTGACCAAAGTGATTTAAATATTTTTGCGTAATCCAATACTGAGCGTTTGGGATTACCTCAGATGGCATAATAAAATAATATATAATAAAATAAATAAATTACTTACATCTATTAATGGATCTTCTGAATGTGATTGTGGGCGTGGAAAAATCTAAATATAAAATGATAATTAATAAATATTGAATAGTAAATAAGTGAATATTAAAAATTGGACACACTAAGCCTTTAATTGATTGGCTGTCTGGCTAGGCATGCAGGGATGAACAAATCAGTGTGGCCATATAATTTGGCCACAGTCTCAGCTGGGAGGGTATGGATCCCAGACTGCAGCAAATCAAACAGGTCCTCGGTCCCTGTTGGGGTTCCTTGCTTGAAAACTTGCTTGAGACACCAAAAGACTTCCTCAATGGGATTTAGGAAGGGCAAATAGGCAGGGAGGAAGAGAAGGCGCAAATTTTGCCGTGGCTAATTGCTGGGGGCCCACTGCAATGCTGGTGTCAATTGATGGAAATTCTTCAAGAATATCTGCCACTTTGTGGAGACCAACATTGTCCAATACAATTACGTTGGTGAAGTCCAGGCTTGTGCGCCTCAGGTGCTCCTGGACCAATTGGAGAAATGATAGGAAGGTCCGGCTATTGTGAGATCCCAATATCATTTGGTAGAGCTCAACCCCCTTTGGACTGAGGAGAGCCACCATCAAATAGGCTGTGGCGGGGACTGCAGCACGCCAAGCCATCCTGTCATTGGAGCCTTTGGGGACATACCCATTGTGCATTGACAAGGCAAATGCTGATTCATTGATATAATAGAATTTCACCGTCCCCTTGGCTGTGAGGGCAGTGTACGCCTCAGCATAATTTTTACAGGTTGCAATATTGGCTGGGCTGTTCTGATTTTAGGGGGATACCCTGAGCTTTTTCCCTGGAAAAGCACATCCCTTTGACCAAATGATAATAGAAAGAAATTGAGGCCTCAATCCCAAAAGCAGACTTGACCATGGCCTGTATATTTGCCAGTTCAAGATGGCAATCTCAGGTTATCCACTGGCAGATTGCCCATTTGTGCTCCTTGGTGAGCATGGTTGAAACACGCAAGGATTTCTCCACGGCAAGGACTTGGCCAGTATCAATGAACTTGTTGAAGGTCTTCAAGGCGTACTTGGAATCCACCCCAACAAGAGCCGCAGCCGCCTTGTAATCACCAGATTCCCGCATGAGCCAGAGAAGGATGATGCACTTAATGTCAGGAATGTGCTTGTGAGCGGGCTTTTTAGCGGCGGGGATTGACTCGTTGGCGTTGGGCACAATGCAGGGCATGAGCACCTTGGTGTAAAACGCAGCAACTTTCTTTAACACCAGCTGTCCCTCATTGGTTTGATAGAACTTGGGCTCCTCATCATCCTCCTGATTACTATCACTGACGTAGGGCTTGTGGCTAGTATCAAGTACAGGCTTCACCTTCTCCAGCATGGCTGACGGGACCAACTCTTGCCAATACACAACATCAAACACATACAAAGTAAGTTATACCTCCTTGTTTCTAACTGTTTTTGGTAATGGTAACCTTGGTGGGCTTCTGGGTCAGCTTTGGGACCTGGGGGTGTGGTGATACACATGTTTGGTGGTTTGCAGGCAGGGCTAATATTGGCCAAGCAGAGGTTTGGTGGTTTGTTGCAGGTAGGATGAAGCTAGTAGGTAACATGGTCCACTAGGATAAGTAAGGGGAGCCTAGTAGGTAACATGGTCTACTAGGGTAAGTAAGGCCTGGCTGGTAGGTAACAAAGGACTACCAGAGGCAGTTGTTGCTTCCACCCAGCAGAAGATGTTGGCTGCTTTGGGCTATAGTGCTTCACCTAGCAGGGAACCATGGCTGCGGGAGGGTGAAGTATGAAATAGCAAGCAGGGAACTTTGTCTGTCTGGGGGGGAGTAAGTTTGGACCCCTGGCGGGTAACGCAGGCTGCCAGGGAGGGGAAGAGCTCTGAGGGCTCAACATACCCTAATATGCTTGCAGGAGGTCTGTGAGCAAGCACCCTGCCTAACAGACTGGCAGGGTGTCCTCGTTTATGCCCCTATGGGAGCTTTGGGGAAACCCAAAGTGAGCATTGGAGGGTATAGGCATGCTCAGAGGTATCACCAAGGCGTCTTGCTCAGGGAAGAAAGCTGCAGAACTTGGTGTGATCAGGCCTCTGGGAAGTAGAGCTGATTACTCTGCAACTGAAAGCCCAGACTTAATCACCTGGGTGAGTAAAAACAATGCATAGACATTGATCTATGGTTGAATGGCCTAAGTGGACTGCCATTTGCAAGGGCCCAGTCAAACGCCAGTTTAATGTAGACTCATGCCTGGGTCTACAAGTTCTGGTAATGGGGACTGAGATAAAGAACCAAGGTGGTTCAAAAATTAACAGAGAAAACTAGCAAGAGGGACTTTTTGGTCACAGTGAAGGCTAGTTGATGGACTTTTAATTCATATTGAATGGAATGAACCAATATGGTTCAGTGTGTAGAAGGAACAAGGAAGGTTCCTAGTGAGGGTTTGTTAAGGAACTGATTGCAGAAAAACTGAAGGACCAGAAGATTATGATGCAGGACTAGCTGATCATGATACAGGAGCTGGCTGAAGGATCAGAAGATGCTGATGAAGAACTAGTGGTCCAGAGAAATGAGCCAAGATTTTGCCAAATTGATTTGCCAAGGTGGTAAAATGTGGAATGTTTTGCCTTGGTTTAGTATTAAAATCAAGAAGAAATGTGGATAGAAGTGTGGGTAAGATATTTATTTATTAAGTTCTTAGGATAAACAAAGGTATGTTGCTATGAGAGCGGGATATAAAGTTGTTTTGGTGAGACATTTTCCTTGGATTTTACTATATTTTTAAATATATGGGGAAAACGTTGAAGAGGTCCAGAAAGAACAATTTAAATATTATTCTACTATTTAAATGGGTTTAGGTTGAATGAAGGAAGAAATGGTGCTGGAATAATGGACCAGTTAACACTTTGGTGCGCGAAGAGTTGTTGATTTGAACGGTTTGAGCTGTGGAAATGATTTTCATAGTTGGATCCCAGTGGAACTTCAGAAATGGTCTATTTCCGCGCTCTGCATTCATTGGTTGAGTTCTGGCAGGTTTCCTGATGAAAATGATTGGTTGGAAGCCAAAAGCTTAAAGTATAAGCAAGGGAGTATGAATTAATACTTTAAGCTTTTGAGAAAGTAAGTATGTAAGCTTAAGTTATTATAGGAAAAAGTGAGCAGCAATAGTTTAAGCTTATGAAGAAAGCCATTTTGAAGGCGGAACCATTGGGAAAAGAACACTATAAGAAGGTGGCTGGCTGGAAAGTTATGGGGTCTTTTGACGGTCTTTTTGATGTCTTTTCAAAGTCTTTTGGAAGGCTTTTGGAGGTCTTTCCCAGGTCTTTTGAGTTTCTGCCAAGAGGTTTTGGAAGCCTTTTGATCACCAGCAGGAGCTTGGTTAAAGCTGAAGCCCAAGATAATGGAGCAGGAGCCCAAGAATAAGGAGCTGGATCCTAAGTGCGGTGCAGAAGTCTGATTCCAAGGAGCCAGAGTCCAAGTTTAAGGAGCAGGAGTCCAAGACTAAGGAGCAGAAGTCCAAGACCAAGTACAAGGAGTCCAAGATATTGTTAGAGGACTCCAAGTATTGACAAATTCATATTGTTTCCTTGACCCCCTGGGCCATATACCAGAAGGTTTATAAGGAGATCTTCCTTCTGAGAGTGAATAAAAGCCCATTTTGACACCTATACATATTTCTGAGATACATTTCCCCTTACTAGAGAATGAAAACCCCTTCCAGCCGGTCCTTGGCTACAATCCAGGACACACTTGGGAACTGGTGACCAAGAACCCCACAGGGATTTTATGCTCTGCACCCTAGCAACTTGTGCTCCTTGAACTGGCTATGTCAGTGCAGCATCACTATGAAACTCTCCTCTCCTGCCTCCCTCCTGAGTAAGCACTTGTGTTGTACTAAGTCTATTCTTTGACCTGTGGGGGCAACCGCAACTGCGGCACACAATGGGTGCAATGGTAGTCTGTTGCTGTGTTCCTTCCATTTTGAGAATTTAATAAAATAAGAAAATAAAACTTAATTAAGTTACTCCCTATTTTTAATTTTTTATCTGTTTATGGATATTCAATTAATATTTTTCCTACCCAATATCCCAATTATAGATTTTTTATTTCTTAGTTAGTTGTTTTTGGTTTTACCACACCCATTTTAGAATACCCAAAATAATTTCCACCCATTTCCTTATATTTTACGCCAAATTAAGCACCCAACATAATATTTTTAAATTTTTTGTTTCAGATCTTGTGTCTTATTTTAGATACCTTGGTATCATTCTTGATTACAACCCATTGCACAAACTTATTGAGTAATTTTTTTACATAGTGAGTTGCTATTGTGTTTTGTTTTTGGATTGAGTTTTGACACCTTGCTTGGGTGTATTTTGTCACCAATTCACATAGTAAACATATGTACACCAAAAGTCAACTCACACATTTTGTTTGTGAATCCATGTGTTTTGGATTATATTTTGAATAGTTTTGCTTTGCGTGTGAGTACTTTGTTGCTGTGTTGACTCATTTTGCCCATTAATGCCAATAAACCCTGTTAACAGAGTGTATATTTTAACCTGAGAGTTGGATTTGGTTTAAATCTGAAATCATTTTGTTTAAATCTGAAGTATTTTTGCTTGTTGCCATAGCTTTTAAACTACTGTAACACTTTTGTAGTAAACTGATAGTTTATCTTTACCCCTCCTTCTTCCTCAAAAAGAAGTTTTGTTGGCCCCTTGGCTACGCTGGGGGCCAAAAAACTTTTAAAAAATTTCTGCGTCATCAGGAGAGTAGCTCATAAATCATTATATGTGTTTATGGTCACTATATTAGTGATTTAGAGTGCAGAATATTGCATCATTTCCAGTTTAGACAATTTTACATTTCACTTAATTTCATTTCTAAACATGGTTGTTGAGATTGTATTTTCTATTTGATTTTATCCATAGTGGAGCTTCTTGATTTGGGTTGATTTGTCCTATCTTCTTACTTTACATTCCATTTGGATTCCAGTCCCGCAATTAATATCTGAGTTTACTAGTGGAATTCAAAAGTGATTTGAAATTTGGTTCTTAGATTTGACAATCCCTCAATTTCAAAAAACATAGTAAACTTAATGAAAATGGTTAAGGATTTGAACACTTCAAATCTGATTCCAGTTAATTCATTTTGTCCATTGGAAATATGCAGTTCAACTTGAACTTTGCAAAGTGTCTATGAGTTCCTGCATTTTTAAAAATTTAAATAAAAATACAAAGAATTCAATTTATATAAAAAAGGCTATCCCGCAAAAGAGATTCAAAATTTGGACCAATGATTTGACAATCCCGCATTTTTATGTTTAGGTTCTGAATTTACAGTAATATGAATGCTAAATAGGCTTCACATCAAAAAATTAATCTTCACAGCAAATTAAATTGTACAATTGACCAAAGCTAGTAAAAGCTATCTTATTAAAGCTAATCCTGTTCAAATACCTCATATAAGATCTCAAAACCACCTGCAAGTACTTTGATATTATGTCCACTCCATGTAGCAAAGAATATAATAGTACCATTAATAAATTTTTGTATAAAGTAAATTGTGACATACTATGTACATGCTTTGCTAAATCCACCAGTATCAAGAAATTGCATTTTTTAATAAATAATGCTAACAGCATGAAAAGGTTAGTGGTGGACTTTAAGGAGATAATTTCCTTACTCTACATTAGATCAGGCTAATTTAACAAAACTTGATAAAAAATTCTAAATTCTCTTTTTTATTCCCTTAATTCATCCAGTGGGCATAAATCATTGGAAAAATACTGTCCTGATCAAGAAAACATTGCTGCAGACATATTTTCAACCCAAAATCACTTTATATCATCCAAAATTAAAGAAAAAGTGGGATTTAATAACTCATAAACTAAAATAAACCCAGAAACGGTAAAATCCAATGAGTTGGATAGAAAAATGAATGTAAAGTGTTAATTCTAGCTCTAGATCTTATAAAATCTACTCTAAAACTAAGGGAAATCAGATCCAAATAAAAAACTTCAAGTATCAATTTGATGATCAATGGTTACCAGGCATAAAAATCTATTTTGATTCCACCTCACCAGCCAATTGAAAAAACATAAGGCACTTTAAACAAAGGGATCCCAAATGATCAAAAATCCAGCCAATCAAATAATTACAAGTTTGAATATATCTTTCCTCAATCAGATACAACTAAAAAAACTATTGTCAATTATATACTTCTGAGACTACAATAAATAAAATAAAGGGGAAAATTAAGAAGAGAATGATACTTTATTGGTACTGTAAATTCAGAACCTAAAGGTAAAAATGTGGGATTGTCAAATTCTTTTGTGTGAACTCACCAACTTAATGGAGTAATTTTCATCCCAGAACAACTTACTTTTTTATATAAAAGGATGAAAAATATTCCAGTAAGTTGGTGAGTTCACGCAAAAGAATGTGATAATCCCACATCTTTACCTTTAGGTTCTGAATTTACAGTATGAGTTTAGAGGATTATATCATATCATGAGAAGCCACATGCTGTCCATATACATCATGGTATCATAAGGCTTATCCAAGTAATTTTTTCATTTATGATTAAAAAGGTTTGATCCCCATATTAGATGAGCAATTGATAAGAGTGCCAACAGCTTAATGATTAGCTGTGGAATTACTCAGGGAATTACTTCCCCAAGAGGGAGTAAAGTGGATGTTACCGCATCTCCCCTTGGGGTGCTGAAAGCTGAAGCCTTAGAGATTTTCTTGAGAGTGACAGGGACTTGGTCTTAGTATTGATCCAGTTTTGCAATGGGAACAGGTAGTTGTGAATTGTGTTATGCAGTTCTTGCCTTGCATAGGCAGAGTTGGTCATGGCGCATATTCTTCAAAACGGTGTGAGCACCAATTTCTTTTATGAGGTATGTATTGTTGGGTTTGATTTCCATGATAACTCCTGGTCCTCTTAGTCCTGGTTTCAACTTGTGCAAGTCCTGGTTAATAACATAAATCTTATCTCTAACTTGGAATCATTCCTGTTGGATTGGGATTGCATCTCTCTTTCTTTTTCTTTGACCTCTTGGTTCTTTCTGAAATGCTGTAAGTCAGGGTCATTATCATCTAGTACTTTATTAGGTAAAGGTAACCAGGGTCCTAGTTTAGTACTGATAATGGTGGGTTTATGTACATAGACAAGTTTGTATGGGCTTTTGCCTGTATTGCAGTTAACTCATGTTCTGCGCACCATAAGTGCTGATGGGAGCATGTCAACCCAGGCTTTTGGATTGTTGGCAGACAATTTAATGAGCGTCTCTATAAGGGAGCTGTTCAATATTTTCACTCTCCTGTTTGCTTTTGAGTGATAAAGGCTGGCAACTGTGTGCTTTGTTTCATTTTTGGCAAAGTAGACATTATTGTCAATTGCAGTGAGTTCCATTTCTTCATCTATAATCAAGAGTTCCAAATTTTTAAACTTGGCTATGATCCTTGCCAATAAATTACCTCACATCATTTTCTTTGTGTTCTTTTGTGGCTTGTGCCACAGGCCACCTTGTTGCATAGTCAATGGCTGTGATTTTGTCCCACATGTTGGACCACCAGTAGCAAGTCTTAAGATATTCATGTGAATTTCTGCTACAAGTGTGATCCAGATCTCTGTGTTATCAGAGGATTGTGTCAATACTCTGTGTTGATGAGACATAGTGTACAGTGTCACCACTTGGAAGTATTTAGTGTAGTGTGCCATATATATTTTTGAACATATATTTGTTCTTGAGGACTTTCTCTTGGATTTCCATTGGTGTACCAGGTGGGAACTCTTCTTGAAGATTTCCCATTATTAACACAGGTCAATTGGGGTCACCATCAGTGCAGAGGATGTGTTTATTGTATAGCCTTGATAGGGCGTCTGAAGTAAGCATCTCTCTGCCTAGCTTGTATTTGATTTGCATGGGGTATCTCTGTATGAGACTCATCCATTTGGCTTGTCTCCTTGACAAGTGCTGTTGTGTTTTAAAGAAGATCAACAACTTGTGGCTGGTGAGTACTTTGAACGTCTGGGCTCCTTCTAGATAACATCACCATTTCATGAGACAGTGTATGATGGCAACCAACTCCTTATTGTGTATAGGGTATCTTGGTTTGCTGTCTGATAGCTTCCTGAATTCATATGCCACAGGGAGAAAGTCTTTTTGGGCCGTATGGATACAGAGGACACCTCCTATGGCATAATCAGAGGCGTCAGTTTCTAGCTCATAGATACCCTTGCAGTTTGGGTATTGTAAGATGGGAGTGGTAATCATGCACTCTTTTAGCTGGCAGAAATGTTGATCTTACAAAGTTGTCCAGACAAATTTGGTTGTTTATCCCGTGATGATTGATAGGGGGCTGTTAGGGCGCCCCAGCTAGGGATGAATCTGTGTACGTAGGCTACCATTCCAAGAAAAACGCAGAGTTTGCTCTTGTTTCTTGGGACTGGCATTTCTGTTATAGCGCATATCTTGTCTGGATTAGGCTTGATGCCATCCTTGCTAATGATGTGGCCAAGGAAGGGGAGTTCAGTTGAGAAGAACTCACATTTGGATGGTTTGGCAATCAGTTGGTTTTCCTGTAGGGTACAGAGGACTGCCTGGACGTCTTCCCAGTGTTGTTGTAGGTTGGTGCTATAGAGGATGATGTCATCCAGGTAGATGATTGCTCTCTTCCCAATGTGTTCCTTTAATACTTCATTCATGAAGGTTGCAAAGGTACTGGGAGCGTCCGTCATGCCAAAATTGGGGACAACACATTCAAAGGATCCCACTTTTAGTTCAAAATGCAGTCTTTGGAATGTCTTCAGGTTTTACGCAAATTTGGTGGTAATCTGCTGTCAAATAATTTTTTGTGAAGATTTGGGACCCCCACCAGGGCATCAAAAAGATCATTAATTAGGGGCAGGGGACACCTGTTCTTTATTGTGACCTTGTTGAGGGCCCTGTAGTCTGTGACCAGGCAGAGGCCTCCATCTTTCTTTGCCACAAAGAAGACAGCGGCACCAAAGGGTGATTTTGAAGGTCTGATGAGGCCTTTTTTGAGTGCTTTGTCAAGGTAGGCTTTCAGGGCGTTGTCTTCTTGTGGCGTGAGGCAGTAGATGGGTTGCACTTTAGGTACGCTACCTTTTAAGTCAATCTCATGTTGAATACCCCAATCAGGGGGTAGCCCGGGTAATGATTCTTGGAATACAGAGGGAAACTTGTTGACCAGCTGGTCTCTAATTGGGTTTTGTTTGTGATGTATTTCTGTGTTTTTGAAGTGGCTGACTTCATATGTACATGTGCTCCAATTGATTTTGCTGATGTCAGTTTCCTTCTCTGTTTCCATGATCTTTACAGATATGTGATCCCTCATGAGGGTGTCAAGATGTGTTGGGTATACATGATGGTGGACTTATACTTGCTGGATAGTGAGGGTGACACTGTCCCAGTCAATGTGAGGCCTTTTCTTTTGCATCCAATCTAATCAAAGTATGATATTGTATTTTGGGATTGGGATGATGGGGCCACTTTTTGTTGTTTGGATGTCTCCAATTTGTGCCCAGAAAGGTTTGGTCTTGTGGGTAACTGGTGTGCTGCGGTTGTCTGCCATAATGACTTTCTTGATGTTACTTTGAATGGTGGGTAACTTCATGAGGTCTGCAAAACTCTTGTTAATAAGCAATTGGTTGGCTCCAGTGTTGAATAGCGCTGTTCCCTGGTATCTACAAAAATGGAAAGGATAGGTAAGGAGTTATTTTCCAGATTGGGCGGCAAACAGGAGAGGGTTGCTGGAGGGAACTTGGATCATGGTGATGGAGTCCATGTCCTGTTCTCTGTACAAGTCTTGTGAAGAGGGGGAGGGCAGCTTGCCTAAGCACTCCCCTGAGCTTTTCCCTCCTTGTTGGTATCTTCAGTGCTAGCCTGGGTGGCTTATGTAGTGCAATTCCTGTTTCAAGGTTGGGTATTATTGGCTCGGTTGTTTTTCTTGTTGGGGCGAGTCTCTCTCTTAACTGTGGGGGTTTCCTTGCGCTTGTTGGTAGCGTGTAGATTGTCAGACTTCTGAGCTGCGCATTTTCCCTCTAGGAATACATCCTCAAGGTTCTTGCAGCAGTTCATGTCAAACTGACGCCTGATATGTGTAGGAAGGCCATTGTAGAAGTCCAGGCGTGGTCCAGATTCATCAAAATTGATGGTGTTGGGTGCACAATCATGTAGTCCTTCATATGCGGCAATGTATTCCTTGATGGTTCCTGTCATTTTGAAGGTTTGGAGTTTGTTCATGATCACTACATCTGAATCCTTCATGGAGAAATTTTTGAGGAATGTGGCTTTGAACATTTCTCAATTTTCCTTCTGGTCAGGGTGTTGAGCCAGCCATTTGGTAACAAAGTGCAAGGCAGTCCCTGTGATGCAGAGGGCAATTTTGCTAACCCAGAGTCTTTGGGGGTACCCCAATTGTTTGAACTTGCTCTCAGTGCTGTTGATCCAAAGGGAGGCGTTCTCACAGCGTAGACCTACAAAGGCGCCAATCTCAGCAGTACGTAAACGCTGAAACACAATGTTGGGTATCTCAGGTTGCGTAGACGCTGTTGTGGCTGGCATGGTAGGGAACAGTCTGCAGGTTTTGAGAGCGTTGTACTGGTCAATGAGTGCAAGGATATTGTTGGAGATGACAAGTCCAGGGGGGACATCTTGTCCTACTTTGTAATTTCTCCAACCGTTAGGGAGTGACATTGCTTGGGTTCTTTTCTTGGGAGGAATTTTTCCTTTGAGTTGGGTAGGTATGAATAACCTACCTGTGCTACCACTGTCAAGTTTATACTTCTGGGAAGTATAATAAACAAAATAAAGGGGAAAATTAAGAAGAGAGTGATACTTTATTGAATATGAATATAGCTTAATATATAGTATCATGACAAGCCACATGTTGTCCATGTACGTCATGGAGGTCATGGGGCTTATCTGAGTAATGTTCCTCTTGAGTCACAAGGCTTAATCAAGTTGTGTTCCATTTAGGACCTGGATTGAGTGATCCCTGTCATAGATGGTTAACTGATAAAGGTGCCACGGGTTTATTGACTGAGCAGTGAACCACTTGGTGTGCCGCTTGGTGATTTACTTGGGGTGTTAATTCCCTGAGAGGGAGTAATCAAATATGTTGCAACACTTCCACATTTTTGAAATAGATGATTTCATATGTGCAGGTGTTTCAGTCAATTTGCTGTCATCCTTTTCTTCTTTTATTTTGGTAATCTTTACAAATACATGATTTCTAATGAGTGTTTCAAGGTGAGTTGGGTACACAGGGTGGTTTATTTCTCCTTTTTTGTATGATAAGTGTGGCACTGTCCCAGTTAATGCAAGAATATGTCTTTCTCATCCAATCTAGGCCAAGTACTGTGTTGTATTTAGGTATTGGGATGATGGGACCACTAAGAGTAGCTTGTACATCCCCTGTTTGTGCCCAGAAAGGTTTTGCTTTCTTAGTGACTGGGGTGCTTTGGTTGTCTTCCATGATAACTCTCTTGACATTGCTCTCGGTTGTTGGTAGTTTTGTGAGGTTGGCAAATCTTTGGTCAACAAGGGATTAGTCTGCCTTAGTATCAAATAGTGCTGTACCTTTATATTGGCAAAAACAAAAAGCATAATTGAGGAGATTATTTTCAGTTTGAGTGGCAAACAGTATGGGATTGCTGGAGGTTATATAGATCATGATGATTGAATCTACGTCCTGGTCCCTGTACAAGTCTTGTAAAGTGGGGAATAAGTAACTGTGCTGTTTTAGCAGAGTTACACGGGGAAAATATTTTGAAGATAGATAACAATCTTTATTGTGAGATAGTGATTATATAGCTATTGTGAATCAATGGATAGCAGGAACATGATTGGTGATCACACGTCTGGATGGAAGAGGGGGTGGCTTGATCCTGCTAATGAGTCAAGCACCAAATTGAGATATCCACCGTGAAGGATCATCATCTGTTCATGTTGATAGATTTGATAATTTGAGTTGACTTCCTAGTCTGGCTTCAAGTGACTGGGTAATCGGATTGCAGGTCACAAACCCGCTTGGTTGGAACCTTGTTGGCGGGTCAAGCCTGCAGTTTTGACACACACCCCGGCTGAAGGTTGGCCTCCTCTGGCGGCAGGTTGTCAGGGAGGTTGTCGGGAGCCCAGGCACCATATTGAACCAGTTGTTGCTTGGTGGCAGGGAGAGCAGTTTCTCGTTGTTTCTGTCTTGCTTTTCAGGGTTGTAGGCGGTTGTGTTGAAAGGACTTGTCTTGCTTGCGTATCCTGAGCCCTTGCACAAGGTAAGTGTTATTGTCGTTTACCTTTAGAATGATTGCTGGCCCTACTTTTTTGGGTTGTAGTTTGCTTTTGTCAACATTCATGACCCAGACTTTGTCCCCAACTCCATGTCTCTGGCTGATGGAAACAAAGGTCTTTTGTAAGTGTTCCTTTTCTTTGACTGCTTGTTTGCTGTTGGCCCATATTACTTGAGGATCTGAGCAAGGGGGACTTAAATTGGAATTTCCAGTTTGGGTCCTGTCAATGCTTGAATGATATTTGGATGTGTGCTGTATACCAGTTCAAACAGGCTTTTCCCGGTGGATCTGTTCACTTGGGTTTAGCCACAAGTAACGCAGTCAGTAGCTGCTTATACCAGTCTTCAGGTCTCCTGGCAGTGAGTTTGGCTAGGGCTTGCACAAGGCTACCATTAAGCTGCTCTACGCGTCCATTAGCCTGTGAATGGTATGGTGTTGTGACAGTGTGTTTGACCCCATTCTTGGTGAGGTACACATTGGTGTCTTCAGAGGTCAATTCTTTGCCCCCATTGATTATCAGGAGTTCTGGCTTTCCAAACCTGCTGATTATTTCCTTGCCAATGAATTGTCAGACATCATTACAGGTGTGTGTTTTCACTGCTTGGGCTCCTGGCCACCTTGTTGCAAAATCAATGGCTGTGATGATTTATTTTTTGTTTTTGTGTTCTCCTGGCATGGGGTTCATGATGTCCAGAGCCCATACTTTGAACGGTAGTTGGGTTTGAATGGGGAGTACAGACTTAGGCGGGGTTTTGCTTTTGGCAAACTTTTTGCAGACCTTGCACTGTTCTAACACTTCCTGGACATTGCGGTATAGGGTTAGCCACCAGGCTTTATGCTTTAGGAATTTGTATAGATTTTGGCTCTTAGTATGTCTGAGATCCCTGTGGTAGCAAAGAATGGTATTGACTTGTTGATGTGTGGGAATGTAGGGAATGGTTGTGCCATCCGACATTTTTCTGTGAAAAGTCCCGTATACGTCAGCAAAGAGGTGTTCATTCTTGATGACTGTTTCCTTGGTGATAAAGTTTGTGCCTGTGGGGAACGCTTTTTCTTTTGTATGGAGCACTAGGAGAGGCCAGTCTGGGTTGAGCCCATTCTCTCCCCTAGAAGCACAAACATACAGGCGGGACAGGGCGTCTGCCAGGGCAAGTTTGGCCCCAGGCTTATACTGGATGAGCATGTTAAACCTTTCTAAGATTTCCATCCACCGGCTTGGCGGCGTGACAGGTTTGCTTGTGTCTTGAAATAGATGAGCAACTTATGATTGGTTAGTGCTGTGAATTCTTCCTGCTGTTCCAGGTAACAGCGCCATTTGACTAGGCAGTGTAAAATGGCCAACAGTTCTTTGTTGTGGATTGGGTATCAACACTTGCCATCTGTCAGTTTGCGCAACTTGTAGGCTACGGGCAGGAAATCACCATCACTATTCTTAATTTGTAGTACTCCCCCAATGAATGCATCTGAAGCGTCGGTTTCCATCTGGTATTCTCCGTCTTGTTTGGGGTATTTCAAGATGGGCACTGTTGTGAGCTTTTCTTTGAAACGTCTAAAACAGAGATCACATTGGGGGGTCCATACAAACTTGGACTTGGCGCCTGTTATGGGGACAAAGGGGCGGTGTAGACGCCACAGTCAGGTATGAAGCATTGTACATAGGCCACCATTCCCAAGAAAGTGCGGAGTTCTGATTTGTCCTTGGGAGGTGGCATTTTGCAGATGGCTTGTATCTTCTGACTGTTGGGTTTGATGCCGTCTTTTGAGACTATATGTCCCAAGAAGGGTAGTTGCTCTCAGAAGAACTGGCATTTGGAGGGCTTGGCCATCAGTTTGTGTTGTGCCAGGGTCACAAAGACTTCCTCCAGGTCTTTGTGGTGCTGTTCCACTGAGGGGCTATAGACAATAATATTGTCCAGGTACACTAGGGCGTGTTTGTCTATGTGTGGTGCAAACACTTTGTTCATGAAGGTTACAAAGGTGGACGGGGCATTGGTCATTCCAAAGTTAAGTACCACACATTTGTAGGAACTGTACTTAGTGTGGAAGGTTGTCTTGGGAATGTCTTCCTCCTTGATGCAAATCTAGTTGTATCCTGCAGTTAGGTCAATCTTGGAGAAGAAGAGGCTCCTCCCAAAGCGTCATAGAGATTGTCAATTAGTGTTAATGGGTACAATTCTTAATGATGACTTTGTTTAAGGCGCAATAGTCTGTGACCAGGCGTAAGGTACTGTCTTTTTTAGCCACAAAGAATATGGCGGCCCCAAAGGGAGACTGTGAGGGGTGGATAAGTCCTTTTTCCAGTGCTTCATTGAAATAGGCGCGCAGGGCGTTGTCCTTGTTTTGGGTCAGCATGTAAATGGGGTGTGCCTTCGTACAGCCTCCTTGAGTTGGATAAAGTGTTGGATGTGTTTCTCAGGGGGCAGCCCAGGTAACACCTCCTTGAAGATTTCTGGGTGCCGGGCCACAATGTCAAAATCTTGCAGTGTGGAGGTGTCCTGGTGGTCCTTGAAGTGTATGACTTCATACTGACAGGAGTCCCAGTCAATAGCTTCCAGGTTTTCCTTCTCATCTGAGGTCTCCGTGATGCGTACAAAGATGTGGTCTTGTAGGAGTTGGTCTACATAATCTGGGTAGATTAGGTGGTTGACACCTTCACGCTTGAGGGTCAACACTGAGGTTGCCCAGTCCATGTGGGGGTTGTTTTTCTGTAACCAGTCTAGTCCCAGTACAATTTCAAACTTAGGGAAATCAATGTCAGGACCTTGGATGGTGGATTGGAGGTTCTCAAGCATGATGGAGAAGGGAGCAGTTTCTTTTGTCACAGCAATGTGATGTTCATCAGCCTGGACCACATTTTAATCCGCAAAGGATTAGTGGCCAGCTTGAATTTATCCACAAAGGTGCTGTTGACTAAAGTTTGATCTGCGCCCAAGTCCAAGAGTTCTTAGCCTGTGTAACTGCAAAAGCAGAAAGGGTAAGACATCAATTTATTGGGATGTCTGGCAATGGTGTATAGTACCAGGTCTTCCGAGGGCACTTGGATCATTGGGCATTGGTCCACATCCTCGGGTTGGTATTCATTGTTGGGCAAGTCAGGGGTTGCGTGGGGAGAGCTTGGCTTGCTTAGTGCTCTCCTGGCTTTTCCTTATCTTGGTTGCCTTGTATGGCAGTGACACAGAAATGGGTACAATTTGATTGGCCGTTATTTCCATTCCCATTCCCATTTGAACCAGTGGGCTTGTGGTTGTTGTTGCCGTTGCCTCCAGGAGGTGGTTGAGAGGAGCGCCTGCTTGGATGGGAGTCCTTTGGTCTTTCTTGTTTCCCAGTCTGTGCCTTGTGCAGAGCGTTGGATGTTTGTTCTGCTTTTTCCACTTCACAGTAAAAACTTTGCAAGTTGGTAACCTGGTCCAGGTTCACATGTCTTATCACGTGCAACTTGAGAGCGTTGTAGTACATAAGGTTTGTTGCTGGGGTGTCAAAGGTCATGTCAGATGGGGCACAGAGATGGAGTTCCTTGTAGGCGCGGGTGAGTTCCTTCACAGTGCCTGTCTGGGTTAGGTTCTTTACTTGGTGTATGACCATGTGCGCCGTATCCTTAAGCACAAATCTTGCCAAGAAATCCTGTTTGAAGGTGTCCCAGTTCTTGTCAGTGTGCTCTTTGTGCCACTTGTCACACCAGGTGCCAGCGTCATGGGTCAGACAAATGGAAATCCCCGCAATCCAAAATTGCTGTGGGCATTCCATCTGAGCCAGCTTGCTTTGGGAGGACTGGATCCATGCAGCAGCATTGTTATTGTTGGCCCCTGAAAAGGGCTCTAAGGCAGTGCTGCAAAGTCTTTGTGCAACATAGGCGGGCATGGTGGTTTCATCAGCTGGTTGTGGCATCAAGGAAGGCGCCTGAAAGAACCCTTGGGCAGTCAGTGCGTTGAAGGCAGGTAGCAGGATCACCGTGTTTTGGTAGAGAACAAAGCCATCAGGTATCTTGGTACCAGGAGTATACGGCGTCCAGTTGGGCAGGAGGCCAGACATAATTCTGTCAAGGATTTGTTGGCTGCGGTGTGTGCAGGCAACAGGCAGAATTTTTCAAGATAAGGTAGGATGGTAGCCTACCTGTGCTACAATGTTGTAACTGTGCTGTTTTAGCAGAGTTACACAGGGAAAAATATTTAGAAGATAGATAATAATCTTTATTGTGAGATAGTGACTATATAGCTATTGTGAGTCAATGGATAGTAGGAACATGATTGGGGATCACACGGCTGAATGGAAGAGGGGGTGGCTTGATCCTGATAATGAGTCAAGCGCCAAATCAAGATATCCACTGTGAAGGACCATCATCTGTTCATGTTGATAGATTTGGTAATTTGAGTTGACTTCCTAGTCTGGCTTCAAGTGACTGGGTAATTGGATTGTGGGTCACAAACCTGCTTGGTTGGAACCTTGCTGGTGGGTCAAGTCTGCAGTTTCAACAGGAAGGGTGGCTCAACTAAGCACTCCCCTGAGCTTTTCCCTCCTTGGGTCCAGTATCAGTACTGATCTGGGTTTCCTGAGTTGTACAGCTTTTACCTTGAGGTTGAGTATAATGGCTTCTTTTGTTTGTTTGTTTTTTTGCTTGTTTGTTTGTTTGTTTGGTTAATTTTTTCTGGCTGATGAACACTTATTTTTTTGTGGATGGCATGCAGGCCATCAGGTTTCTGAGCAGCCTGCTTTTCTTCCAAGAATTTATCTTTCATATTCTTGAATCAGCTCATATCAAACTAGTGTCTAATGTGTGTGAAAAGACATTGTAGATATTTAAACATGGTCTGGCCTCATCAAAGTTGATGGTGTTGGGAGATCAATCATGTATATCTTCATATGCTGAAATGTATTCCTCAATGGTTCCTGTCATTTTGAAGGTTCTTTTTGCTGGAAGAATTTTTCCTTTAAGTTGCGGAGGTGAGGATAACCTACCTTCTTCTACCACTGTCAAGTATATACTTCATGAAAGTCTTGAAACAAAATAAAGAAGAAAATTAAGAAGATAATAATACTTTACTTGGCATAAAGATAGGCTATTTTATAAATTATGGGAAGCAAAATACTGTCCATGTACAATATGACAGTCATTGTCACAGTAGATTCCATAATACCAGGAATTATCTGCCCAAGTTATAAATCTTGAAAAGCTGGTAAACTGCTAACAAAATTAACTGATTTGAGGGATCTAAATAAAACAGTTGATCAAAAATGGGTTACAGCCTCTCTGTTTCACCAGTTGTATTAAACTCCCCCTTGTAAGCTGATGTTGATAAATTGACGTAATATGAGAGTAACTAGATATGATCTTATTTATCAGCATGGTCATCAGAAGTTGATCATACAAGGATTCTTTGCAAACTGGACTAATTATTTACTTGAAAATACAGAAGGGATAGGAGCCAAGGATCTAGGTGGTATTGCTTAGTCAAATTTTGATATATATTGAATAATTTTCACTGTTTCAACTCTTAAGAGTTTAGTCCTCCCAAAATTTTACTCAATAAAAATCAAACATCCTCTAGTCTAACTTTATTTTAAATACGTCCTGTAGTTGGTCTGCTGCGCTACATTCCCTACAATTTGATTCTTAGCTGAATCATTACAGGAAGATGGGGTTCTGATGTTGGCACTTTGTTGTTGACACCACTCAATGTTAATTCCATGCCTACCAATCTTGTAGTTGTTCCACCTGTCTTCAAAGCTGAAAATCTTGTTGTATCTCAATGTCCTGAATTTTATTCTGAAGACTCCTCAATTCTCTCTCAGTTTATTTATTTGAGCTCCTTTGGCTAGGGTCATCATTTTGTTTAGCCCTAGTATCTCCTTTGGAAATTTCACAAAAAGGTATCTGAAGCTTTGTTGGTGGTTAATCATTAACTCTATGCGGAGTTGGGTGGTGATTCCCCACCACTTAGAGACAGCTTCATACTATCCCACAATTTTTGTCACATTACTCAACTCTTCTACGTCTGAGTTTTTGGAAGCAGTTTGTCAAGAGTTTGTGTTTCTTTTCTTCTGTTCCGTCAAGATATCTGCGTTTAACATGTTTACTTGCATCCTTTACTTTCTGAGTTTTCAGTTTAGATTTTTTTTTAATTTGTGGTTTCCATCTCCAGTTACAGTTGTTGAGACAGAACCCCATTTTCCTATTTTTGCCGCGCCATGTCATTTTAGCGCCTGGATTATTTTCCTGCTCTACCCACTGATGAAATTCTGCGTGAAGTTTTTTTCAAGCTTTATCATTCTATTCCAGTTGAGCCTTAGTCACAAATCCCAAGTTTACTATGTGATGACAAAGGTTTCTGAAGATGCTCACAAATGGTTGTTGTCCGCGGTGAAGTGCAATCCATGTGTTTTAACTGAAAGTGCATCTTTGTACCCCTTGTTAAATACTGTGTGTGTATCTCCTGAGGAGCTCAAAGTCTATTGTAAGCTGTACGCCTTCCATCAGGGTACTATTCTGCTGGAAATATTACTTCCTCAATTCCTTGCTTACTGTCACACAATTGATGTTCCCAAGGTCAATAAGCTCTCAGCGTTGTGGTTAGCAGTTGATTAAACTGCCCAGGACTTGGAAGTTTGGGATTCCCTGTTAACCACAACTGAGGCCCTGGTAAGCCAAATCCTTTTTCTGGTCTCAAATATGTCTGCTTCCAATCAAGGTATGTTGGCAATTGAAGCCAAACCCGCTGCACTATCCTGGTTTCCTGGTACATGTCCTGTGGTAGCTACACCCAGCCAAAGCAGAGAGTGTTCCCCCTGTGTGTCTTCACAGCTATAGCTAACAATCTTGAGCAAAACTGCCAATGGTGAGGAAGCGTTGGTTCCAGTACCTCCTGAGAGTTTTTTTGGCTATGCTTCAGCATGTCCTTCCTGCTAAGTTATCAGTTGTGGAATCTGATGAGTTGCATCTTGTTTCTATTGATTGTTATTGTCCTGATCTTCCTGAAGCCGTCCAAGCAATGATTGAGCAATATTTCCAAGAGCATCTGGCCTCTTTGGCTACAGTTTTTGCTACTAAGAAGAAACAGGATCCTGCTGAGGTTGCTACATTTGCTGCAAATAAATCTGCTTCTGGTTACTTCTTGTTTTATTCTAGCATAGATAACAGTCAAACTATCTTCTAACCTGCAATTCTGCTGAACACTGGTGCTTCTGAAAATTTCATGAGTGCAGATACCAAAGATCTGTTGTAGCTGAAGTAACATCAAGGAATGCTGGTCAGAGGTGGGAATTGCCAAAATTTTCCCTTGTTTCAGCTGAAGAAACCTGTAACATTTGTGGTTGCAGATCAATCCATTACTGCAAAGTTCTCTATATGTACTACCCTTATGTGCCCTATTATTTTAGGGATAGGTTAGTAGAAAGACAATAACATATCAACTCTCTTGACAGAAAATGAGTTTCAGGTGGATCATTATTTGGGTATTTTGGTTTGTATCCCTCTGCTGAGTATGTCAGAGTGTGAGCAGTCTTCTCAGTCCATAAATCTTCCCAGTTCCCACGCCCGTGAGTTCAGACTTGCCACCATGCCTCCAACCCTGGTCAGCAGCTTTCAACACCACTAGGGGCAAGGTTCTCCCCAAGAATACTCAGTTTGATTTTGACTTCAAGGTTACTGTTGATCTTATACTTGTTGCGTCCCCTATCTACCCATTAACTCTAAAGGAGGACTCATGCTTAGAGTAGTGGACTCAGGAAATTCTTGCAAAAGGATGCATTTTCAAGAAGGTATCATCAATTTGTTCTCCTTTGTTGTTTGTCCAAAAATCATACAGATTGCTAAGACCTTGTGTGGACTATGAGAGCTTGAACAATATTATCATCCCAGACCCCTATCCTTTGCCTCTTGAAGCAAAAATCTCTTGTTGTGTCAAGAAGGCAAAAGTGTTCTCAAAACTTGATCTTTTGAATGAATTCAACCAGATTAGGATTGTAGAGGGAATGCTGTGGTTGACAGAGTTCAGAACTAAGAAAGGTATCTTCCAGTTCCAGGTCATGCCCTTTGGGTTGAAAAATGCTCTTGCTTGTTTCCAGCAGTTTATTGATTCAGTTCTGGGAGATCTACTGTGTGTGTGTGGTATTGTGTATATGGACAACATCTTGGCGTTTTTCTGGATGAGGAGTCTCATAAAGCTCATCTTTCAGCGGTTGTGGAACACATTTTACAGGCCAACTTAATTATCAAGCAGAGTAAGTGTGAATTCTTTAAACTTAAAGTTAACTTTCTGGGTAATATTATCTTTGAAGATGGTCACACTATTGCCCCAGATAAGGAAGCAGTGGTTCATGAGTATGCTACTCTGGTGATAGTATCCCAACTTCATAGTTTCCTTTGTACCTGTACTTTCTTGAAAAATTTTACGCCTCATTTATCAGAGGTGGCAGCTCCTTTGTATTTGGCTAGTGGGAAACAACTCTAGTCTGGACGCCTGAGTGAGCAGAGGCATTCTTTGTAGTCAAGGCTCTTTTGTTATTATCTGTAGTACTGCAACATGTGGATCCAGTGCTACCATTTGTATTATCTACAGACACTTCCAAATATGCTGTGGCTGGCATGTTGTTACAAACTGCCAGTGATGGTGTGGAAAGACTGGTGGGGTACTTCTATTGGAAAATGGAGGCTCATGAACGCAATTTAATAATCTACAACAAGGAATTGTTGGCAGTTGTAGAGTTTTTGAAGCATTGACATCACCATCTCATGTCAGCACACCACTCCTTTATTGTAATAACTAACCATAAGGCTCTCTTGTACTATTGTCAACCCAGGGGTTTGTTGGTTGTCAATCCAGATGGCATGGTGACCTGACCAGATACAAGTTTTGGTATGAGTTTATAAAAGGTGTCAACAACCACTTGGCTTATGCATTGATCAGGAATCCCTCCCATCTTCCTGATGCTGGGATGGACGCTGAGTTTAACACACATGTTGATTCCAGACAAGGCTGTGGTTCCTTTTGTGTTTACCCCACCTACTACGCTTGCCACCATGTCCTTGACTGAGGGCGCAGATTTTTACTTGTACTCAAAAGCTAAGTTTTTGCAGCTTCTGTCCAAGGGCTATAATAGACTATTGGAATTAGCATGTGCACACCCAGTAGGTCAGCTGCAGAGCTACCACAAGATAGGCCCAATCATTTATCATCAAGGCTGTCTGTGGGTACTGGAGGAAACTATTTGAGACAAAATCATGGAAGTATATCACATGTGTCCTATGGCAGGTCACCCAGGAAAGAATAAGACAGTTGAGTTAAACTGTTGACAGTTTTCTTGAAAGGGTTTGATAGTGCAGGTTGCGGCATATGTTTGGGATTGCTTGGTGGGTTTGTCTAAAGCAATCAGGAATAAGACTACTGGGTTGCTGGTTCCACTGCAGCCAGCTGCAGGACCATGGGCGTCGGTGTTGGTAGATTTTATCAGAGAAATCCCGGATTCCAATAGGTTTAATTCAATCATTGTGGTTGTGGATTGGTTTACAAAGATGGCACATCTTGTCCCCTGCTCATATACAATTACATTGATGGAAACAGCACAGTTTTTGTGGACAGAATCTTCTCCCTACATGGCATCCCAATGGAGATAGTGAGTGATTGTGGGCCCTA
>QTSX02005009.1:445399-467770 GCA_014839935.2 Entomophthora muscae | reverse complement strand
GGCAATGTTGTAACTTTGCTGTTTTAGAAGAGTTACAAGGGAAAAAGATTTAGAGGATAGATAATTATCTTTATTGTGAGATATTGATTATATAGCTATTGTGAATCAATGGATAGAAGGAACATGATTGGTGATCACACAGCTGGATGGAAGAGGGGGTGGCTTGATCCTGTTAATGAGTCAAGCGCCAAATCAAGGTATCCACTGTGAGGGATCATCATTTGCTCATGTTGACTGATTTGGTAATCCAAGTTGACTTCTGGGTTTGGCTTTGAGTGGCTGGGTAATTGGATTGCGGGTCACAAACCCGCTTGGTTGGAACCTTGCTGGCGGGTTGAGGCTGCAGTTTTGACAGCAACAGTGGCAAAATCAACTGTAGGGATGTAAAAGTGAGAATTCAAAATTGAGAATCTAAAAGTGGCAAGTTGACAATTTTAAAATTTCAAAATTAAATTAAAACAGCTCATCTGAAATTAAAATTTGTTATGGTCATATAAAATACTTTTGTTCATTCTCTTAACTAAAAAATTCAAGAAAAAGTACTTACTTTATTATAAAAAGCCATTTTGAAAATTTAAAAAGTGTCAACATGGCCAATTTAGATTCTCACTTTTACATCCCTAAAGTCAATTTTGCCTCTGTCGCCCCCCAATTTATTGCTCAGTTATGATAAGCTTCTACTGGGATTCTTGGTATCAAGCTGTGACGCTCTACCACTTTTCACTCCCAGTCTGATGGACAAACAGAGAGGGTAAAGCAAAGTTTGGAGGTCTACCTACGTTGCTACACAAATGCACAGCAGACAACTGGCGTGCAAATTTACCCATGGCAGAGTTCACATATAATAATGCCCCACACACATCAACTCAATTATCACCATTCTATACCAATGTGTGCTACAATCCTTCCTCTAACATGGGCCCTCAACTGGTTAGCAATGTGGAAGCTGCAACTGATAAAGCCACTGCATTGAAGCAGGTCTGTCAGGAGCTTCAGGTTACCCTTGCTGCCACTGTGACAACTTACAAGGAATACACAGATTGCAAGCGTCAGGAAGGTCTGACCTACTGACCAGGTGATCTTATCATGGTTGATGCCCATAATATGAAGCTGAAGGTCCCATATTGCAATTTAGGCCCTAAGCGGGTTAGTCCTTTCAAACTGAAACATTAAATTGGTCCCTCTGCATACCAGTTAGATTTACCCCCATCCTTTAAGATTTTCCATACCTTCCATAAATGCTTACTCACCACCTTTAAGGGCATGGTGATACCTTGTTCTCAACCAATTCTTGTGGAAGGTGAGCCTGAGTACAAGTTAGACTGTATTTTGGCTTCCAGGAAGAATCTTTGCCAACTTGAGTATTTGGTGTCTTGGAAAAGCTATCCCAACTCTGAAAATTCTTGGGTCCCACACTATGATTGTTCTAATTCCCTGTAGCTCATCCAATAGTTCTATATTTGCAACCTAACAGCCATTGGTCATCCTAAGCTTACTCTTGAGGTAATAAAGCTTTCACCTGCTCACAAGAACTTCTCCTTGTCCCATCTTCCTGACGGAGGTATTATACCCTGGGCTAAAGTGGAGGGTAATATCACAGTAGATTCCATAATACCAGGAATTATCTGCCCAAGTAAGAAACCTAAAAAAAAACTGTGAAAATGTTAACAAAATTAACTGATTTTAGGGATCTAAACCAAACAGTTGATTGAAAATGTGTTACAGCTGCTCTGTTTCACCAGTTGTATCAAACTCCCCCTTATAAGCTGATGTTGATAAATTGACGTAATATGAGAGTAGCCAGATATGATTGTATTTATCAGCACAGTCATAAGAAGTTGATAATAAAAGGGTTCTTTGCAAGTGGACTAAATATTTACTTGAAAATGCAGAAGGGATAGGAGCCAAGGATCTAGGTGGTATTGCTTAGTCAAATTTTGATATATATTGAATAATTTTCACTGCTTCAACTCTTAAGAGTTGAGTCCTCCCAAAGTTTTACTCAATAAAAATCACTCATCCTCTAGTCTAACTTTATTTTAAATACATCCTGTAGTTGGCCTGCTGCGCTACATTCCCTAAAATTTAATTCTTAGCTGAATCATTACAGGAAGTTGGAGCCCTGCTGTTGGCTCTTTGTTGTTGCCTCCGCCCAATGTCAATCTGATGCCCACAAATTTAGAAGTTTTCCTCACATATCTGAAGCTGAGACATTTGTAACATCTCAATGTCCTAAATTTTACACCAAATACTCCTCAATTCTCTCTCAGGTTATTTATTTGGGCTCCTTTGGCTAGGGTTATCATTTTGTTTAACCCTAGTATCTCCTTTGAAAATTTCACAAGGCGGTATCTGAAGCTTTGTTGGCGGTTAATCATCAACTCTATGTGGATTTGGGTGGTGATTCCTCACCACCTGGAGACTGCTTCTTACTATCCAACCATTTCTGTCACATTCATAGGTCTTTTATAGGTAGCTTTTCTCATAGTCTCAAATTTTTATCCTAACACAACATGGAGGGTATGAAAGAAGTACAACAAACTAATTGGTAGTCAACTCATTTCTTGGGAAATGTTTTCCTGAGGGGAGCAGTTGTAGATGTTATGTTATCCTAAATAGAAAAGCTCAGCATTTTATTTTAACATTTAATATTCATTATCAGACACAACATAATAATAGAGAAAGGGGTCACCTAATAACTTGAATAAAGAGGTGTGGTTTGAAAAAAGGCATTTTGCTTCATTGAAATTATATATCTACTAATTTTTTCCAATAAAGTAAAGCAAAAATATTTATCAATATTTTCACTGTATTATCTTTTTAATTTATACAGTAGTTTTCAAACCTGTTGAGATTAACATATATTATCTAGTTTAGAATGCATGAACTCAGTCTAAAAACAAAATCAAAAATTAAGGAACTTATGTCAGATTACAATAGATTTGGATCCACTTTGATTTTGTTTTTAGACTGAGTTCATGTGTTCTAAACTGACTAATATATGTTTATCTCACCAGGTTTGATAATTACTGTACCATTCATCCTAATTAAGAATAAAATCTAGAATAAAAAAAGGAAATAAATATTCTGAGTGACTATTTTGGGATTAGAATCAATAAAAAACCAAATTTATCAAAACATAAAATTAACAGTGCACATTTACAACAAAAATAATTAATATAGAAATCTTAAAATCTAATTTAAAGTAAATGGTAGTGACTACAAGATTTCATGCTACTATATACAGAGAGATAAAAATTATAATAAATAAATTATATAGATAAACTGTCATATTTTTTATTTTTTATACCAAAATAGATGCATTCCAGCAACAGAGTAACAATGGACCTGTTGTGTGCCGCAGTTGTGGTCCCCCCCGCAGGTCAAATAACAGAGTTTGTGCAATGCAAGTGTCTACTCAGGAAGGAGACAGGAGAGGAGAGTTTAATAGTGACGCTGCACTGACACAGACGGTTCACGGAGCACAACATGCAAGGGGGCAGAGCATCAAACCCCTGTCAGGAATCCACTCATTGGGGAGCTTTTCCCCAATTAAATGGAGAAGAGCTCCCAGATTAAACTTGACCAGAGTGGTACCTACAGGAATCCCTATTGTTAATATATGTAAGAGATGACTAAATAAGCAAAACCTTCCCAGGAAGGGGGTGAAATGATTTAACAGATAGTAGATACTGGTGTATTCCAAGACCAAACATGGGGTCTTTGGATGGATAATAGGAGGGGATCAATGTATGGTGCATGACTGTGACGTGTTCCAAAACAATACCAAATGGAGTCTTCTGATTTATTGGTCAGAGTTGGTTCAGGAGTTTTGAAGTTAACATTAGCTTGTCTTAACCCAATTAAAAAACACAAGAGCCAAACTATAAGATTGGGCTTCAGGTTGTTTCAGGGGGTTTGTGGTTATCTACTAATTAATTTTAGGGATTTTTGAGAATATAGATTTATTGATTGAAGATAGGAATATAAATTGTTGGAGCAATTTGATCAGAGGAAATTATTCAGCTTAAATACTAAAGTCAAGTGGAGGAGGGAACATAGTTGTTACCAGGTGATCCTGCAAGAGTAAATTGAAAAGCATTGCTTTGCAGGTCTGCAGCAGGCTGCAGCCTACAATAGAAGAAGAAGAAGTAATTTGGGTTATTACATTGCAGTATTGTACTGTATTATGCTTTGGGTTGTATTCTGAGACTGGATGAGTGATATTTCTACTGCTTGTTTCATTTTCATAATTTGATTGGTTTTGGGGCTCCCCAACAATGGTTTAAACTGGATTGAGCATTTAGTTTTAGCCTGATTGGCTGTATTAACTTTATTGGACCCAAATTCAAATGTACTTTTGTATTTGCCTTTGGATTGAGCATTTGGAGCCTTGTTTCTTGATTTTAGGATATAATTTATATAATTGCTGGGGTTTTTGCATTTGCTTTTGCTTCCACTCTTGTTTTCTAAAGTGCATTCATCAATTGATTTCAAATGTGTTTTTGAGTTAATTAAATTGATTAATTGGTTATTTCCTGTTTCTGCATTTAAAAAAGCCATTTCTGAATCTTTCTGACTATTAAAAATACCAAGGTTTGAGTTTCTGTTTGTGAAAGGGATGTAATTTCTTACACAGGCTTCCCCTAAGTCCTGTTCCTTTCTCTTTGCTTGATGGTAGTGATCCAATAAGTTCTGGCAATTAGTCAAATTGTCAATGGGCTCCCATCTGTATGATTCCATACTGTACCCTACCCTTTTGATCAGGAAGTGGGGTTTTTTCTGGATAATCTTGTCATCAATGATTTCTTCCATCTCCCATTCTGGAAAATGGTTCATTACTGAGGGTGGAGGATTCCATTTGGCCTGGTTGAGATTCTCGTGTGATCTGTGGTATCAACTGAGAAGGCTGAAATGGAAGACATCATGAGCTGTGGATCCTTCCAGAAAACAAACTTGATAGGTAAGAGGGGAGATTTTTTGTATCACTTTCAAAGGACCTATTTTCTTGGGTCCTAATTTAGGACAGGGCTATTTGATGTATAGGCTGCAAGCATTTAGGAATACCAAGGATCCTGGCAAGTACTCATCAGGTTCTCTTCATTGTCTGTCAGCAAACCTCTTATATGACAGAATGGATTTATTAAGGGGTTCCTTGAGTTTGGCTTGGATCAGGGGGAGGTCATTCAAGTGCTTGTTGACCTGAGGTACTGTGGTGGTTTCTACCTGGGGAGAAATTTCCTTGGGATAATATCCATAGTTTGCCTTAAAGGGGGCTATTTCAATTGAGATGTGGTGGCTAGTGTTATAAGCTAGTTGGGCCACTAGAAGGAACTCAGACCAATTATTATGTTGGGCGTTAAAGCAGTTTCATAAATAAGCTTCCAATAACTGATTAACTCTTTCAGTTTGTCCGTCAGTCTGGGGGTGAAAAGAGGTGGAGAGGTTAGTCTTAATTCCCAAACCTTTCATCAGCTTAGCCCAGAACTTAGAGATGAACTGGGTTCCTTGGTCAGATACAATGTCATTTAGAATCCCATGGTAGGCAAACACGTTCTTAAGAAGTGTATGAGCTGTCTCCTTGGCAGAGGCGGTGGAAAAGGGAATGAAAATCCCATACTTGGTCAGGTGGTCTACCACTATTAGGATTCTGGTATTGCCCTAGCTCTTGGGCAGTTCAACAATGAAGTCCATTGAGATGGAAGACCATGGTTGGTAAGGAATAGGTAAGGATTGCAGGAGTCCTTGAGGCTTTTGGTTTCAGGCTTTGTTTTGGCAGCATTCAAGGAATTTTCTTATGTAGCCTCCTACATACTTCTTCATTGAGGGCCACCAATATCATTGGGAGATTCTTTTGAGAGTTTTGGTAATACCACTGTGACCTGATAGAGGATTTTCATGAAAGGCTTGAATAATTTGATTTCTAAGAGGTCCTTGAGAAACATACAGGGTGTGAGAGAGGGGGGCTAAACTAACTAAGTTTGGCTCCCATCCCAGTGAAACAAACCACCAGGATGCCATCCAGTGAATAACTGGGATGGCCGCTTGGAGAGGGACTACAGGGAGGACACCTGGGACAACTGAGGGAAGTAGGCGTTCAAGCCCATCAATATCAAGCCAGTGAGCAATCAAGGAGCGCGGGTGGGAGCAGGAGAGGACACCTTGGAGGGACCAAGGGGTACTGAGGGGCTCAGAACCATGCTGGGGAGGGGGCACATTGGAGGCACGGCTTCTTCTGAAACAGGTGAGGTATGATCCACTGTGTTCAAATCCAAGTCATCACATGTCAGGCTCTTGACCACTGCCTCTCCTGAAAGGAGAAGGCCGCTGGGGAGGTCCCAAAGACTAGAGGGATCTCTACCCATAAGCCTGGCAGACAAAGAGATTTGACTCCACAATTTGGGGGAGGTGGACCACAGAAGTAGCTGAATGGAGCCAGGGAGAAAACCACAAGCTTGAGCGCTGGGAGTATCATAGGAATATTCCTTGTAAAATTTGAGGCAGGTTGGTATAAATTTCTGGCAAAAATCATATGGAAAAGGTGCTGATAGGGTAGACTTAGCAGAACAAGGTCAAACTGAAGCAGAACTAGTCTAAACAGCTTTACAGTGATCTTGGGAGCCTTGGCAAGAACAGCAAGCAAGAGCGGGTTCAAAAACAACAGTTTTAAAAGAAATTTCAAAATGATAATAGTATTTATAAAGAGAATCAATCCAAAATTTAGAGTTCAAACTCTACTTTTGAAAGCAAAAACAAAGAAGACAACGACTAGGAAAAACAACCCTAGTATAGGAGGCCAGAAGAGAAGCCGGGTTTGAAACCGGCTACTGCAAGGTAAGCTTATAACCAAAACTAACACTTTAATCACTAGGCTGCTAGAACACAAACTTAGTTCCTGACAGCAATGAAAATTAAAATTAAGTTGCAAGGACAAACTTTAATATATTTGGAAAATAGACAAGCAGGGGACCAGAAGTCCCCTTGCTTGCATAAAAAGGAATGGGCTGCAAGTAAGATGAGTCACATGACAGTGGGATCTGAATCCAATTGGCTGGAGACAAAACTTTGCTGGGCAGGAGCAGGGAGACTGGAGGGTTTCATTCCAATTTTTGCAGTCAGATCTTTTTTGCTGGAAGAGGTATTGGTCATTTGGAATTCACTTGACTTGTTTAGTGTCAATATGGCGACCTCTGATTAGTTAGCTCTAATGGTTTTCAGAAGTGGACAACACCACGCTAATAAGTAGTCTAAATTAAACAGTGAGCTTCCCAGGAGGGAGCCACCAAAGGCAAAGGTTCCGCAGGGTAGGCCAGCACAAACCTCTCATCTACCGTGTGAGCTAAATCATTTAAATAATTAAGGGGTTTGGCAGGCGTTTTTGGGCCTTTCTTGGTATGATGAGAGAAGATTGCAAATACAATGCCAGAGGTGGCATTAAATTTACACAGGGAGTTGTTGTGGTACCAGATGTTGTTTTTTGTTTCTAGGTCTATAGTGCTAGTTGGAGGGTTCAATAGTTGTCCCTCTTGGATATCTTTATCCAAGTCAGGTTACAAGGAAGCATTAGCAATGAGGCTCAGAAATTGAGAGGGTTCCAGTACTTGTCAGATGTTGTGTTGTGACCATACTACAGTCACTGCTGAGCGTTTAGCCAAATAAATGCTCCAAAACATAAATATGTTCTGTTTTTGCTGTTTATTACATATAGATAGGTTTGTTTGGAATTCTTGAGGCAAAGGTTCCTAGAAACTGGATATCTATGTTTAATAAAAGAACAGAATATGGATGTTTAGTTAGGTTAGGCTAACTAAAAGAATGGAGGCAAGATTGGCCAAATCAATCTTGGAGACTAGTTGTCTTAAAATGGGTTAGTTAATCAGAAAGATTAATTAATAGATACAGGATATAATTAATGAGGATTTAATTATATTAAAATGGCCTTGAATTGATCAAGAAGTTTGGTTAAGGTTTACCATGGGAAAACCCCCGGAATTTGGGTTAAAAGCGCTGCATTGGCAAATTTATTGGGTTAGAGGCGCCGCCGCGCCGCCTAACAAATTTGAGATGTACCAAGGCGCCGCTATCAAATTTTCTCAGGCGCTGGGGCGCCGCCTGGGAAAATTGCTGGGCGCTGTGGTGGCGCCTGGTTTGAGTTTCAAAGCAGTTTAAAGGGTTTAAAGGCAAAAAAACCATTAAATGCAAAAATAACTAAATAAAGGCAAGGATGCCTAGGAATTCAGGTTTGATCAGCTGGTTCCCAGTTGGAACACTGATAGCTGAGTTTAGGATGTGCAATCTACAGGGTTTTGGCGCTGGGAGCTGGGGAAGCTCCATGCCAAATTGGTACATTGGGTTGAATGGAGTCAGGTGACTTCTGCCCATTGTAGGTCGATTCTCATAGGTTGAGAATTGTTGGTGATCTTTCAGGTAAAGATCTATGTTAGATGACTTGAATGTCATAGGCCATGTGACGCAAATCATTGGTTGATTCAGGAACCAGAGGGTTTTTCAGCTGTGTATGCCCCAAATGGTATATAAGCAAAAACAGTTAAACATTAATAAAATATATTCATTGTCGGTTTTGATGCTTTCCCCTCACCTATTTTTCAATTGTCATGCCTTCTTTGTTAAAATTGAGAGAGCCAAGTTTGGGGTCCTTTGTGTGCAAACTGCTGCTGCAATAAAGGAGGTTCCTACAAGTACATTGGAAGAAGCTTGGACCAGCCTGGAGGTCACTAAGACTGTTCCTGCCAAATCTTTAGTAGAAGTAAAGGCTGCGTTCAAAGAGCTATATTCTGATTACTTTGCAAAGGAAGGGACTCCCGTCCAAGGGAACCAAATTTATGATTGGGATGCTTGGAACTTTTTGGTAGGATGGGATGAAATCTTGCAATAATTAAGAGATGGTGAATTGTGAAATTGAGGCGTTGAGAGCACAAGAGGAAAAAAGTGTTGAAATCATGGCTTGTTGGTGGGATGACAATAAAGTGTTATCCAAGAAAATTGCCTCCCTGGAGGCAAAGCTTTGTCCCAGGAAGGTAACAGCAATAAGAGTCAAGAGCAGGATAATGGCAGGATGGACTGATTAGGCCTGGATCTGTCACATGTGTGTGGTAGGGGGTGTTGGGGTTGTCAAGGTTCTCCCGGCAACTAATGGCATCAGGAACAACATTCTTCTTACATGGGATGTATTTGATTTGGAAGCTGTATGTCATTTGATCAATAGCCCAGTGGGCCAAGCAGGGACAAACCTTGCGTTTTTCTGTGAAGTAAAGGAGGTTTTTGTGGTCTGTGCAAATGTGTACCGGGTATTTGCTTCCATGTAAGTATTCTCCAGTGGTCCAAGGTGTGTACTATTGCATACAATTCCTTTTCATAGACATTATAGTTGTGCTCCCTGTCCAGAAGCTTGTAAGAGTAGAATGCAACAGGGTGAAGTTCTCCATCCTCCCCAAGCTGGAGCAGTACTGCTCCCAACGCAAAGTACGAGGCATTTGTATCCAGAAAAAATTGACGCTTTGGGTCCAGGCGCAAGAGAACAGGGGCAGAAGAGAAGGCGTGTTTCAAGGCATTGAAGACTGTCTGCGCTTCAGGGCTCCATGAGAAGGGGACTTTATCCAAAGTGAGCTGTGTGAGAGGCAGGTCAATGGCTGAGAAGTCTTTGATGAACTTGCAACAGAAGTTTGCTAGTCCCAGGAACCCACAAATTTTGGTGCAGTAGGTAGGGACTGGCCAATCTGCCACAGCTTGGACCTTGGGTGGGGCAACAGCAAAGCCCCCTTCCAAGAGATTGTACCCCAAGAGCTCTATTACCTTCTGTAGAATTTGCATTTCTCCAGCTTACAGAATAGTTGAGCCTTAATTAAGGTCTGTAGTACTTCCCAAAGATGAATCTGGTGAATGTTGTGGTCCTTGGAGTAGATGAGAATGTCATCAAGGTATAATACTGCATGGGTGTTAAAATAGGGGAGCAAAACTTCATTAATGAGACCCTGGAAGGCTTCTTGGGCATTTCTAAGCCCAAAAGGCATTACCAGGTATTTGTATAGCCTGAACAGAGTTCTTGTGGCAGTCTTCCACTTGTGCCCTTTAGCTATGCAAATTTGATGATAAGCGTTGCAAAGATCAAGTTTTGAGAACACCTTAACACAGGTTAACCAATCAGTAAAAGTATTGGAAGAAGGAATGGGGTTACAGTTCTTGATTGTGATGCTATTGAGATTTGAGTAGTCCACCACAGGTCTTAGAGATCCATCTAATTTACTGACAAAGAACATAGGGGAAGAGCAGGGAGAGTTTGAGCGGCGCATGAATCCCTTTGCCACGTTTTCCTCTAGGTATGTCTTCATGGCTAGTCTCTGGGAGCGGTTAAATGAGTAGAGTTTATCCCAGGTGGGCACTGATCCTGGTACCAAATCAATTTTTAAGTCAGATTCACAGCGGCTAGGTAGTTGGGAACAGGAGGATTCACTGAAGGCTTTGGCCAGATCCTGAAGTTTGGGAGGGATCTGGGGCTGGGTTATCTTTTCCAAGGCAGCAAGTACATTAATGGTATTGTCAGGGGTCAATTTTCTTTCATACCCAGTTTAGTCAAAGGAAATAGAAGAAGTTACCCCCTCTTTCTGGGTGGAGAGTGTCATAGTGTCCAGATTTAGTACAGCCTTAGCGGCTATGGCCCAGGGAAACCCAGGATCAGCGGGAAGGCCAAGTTTGACAAGGAGAAGACCTTGATGTCAAAGTGGCTCTTCCCTACCTTAAATCCTAGGTTTCCTTCAATTCTAGTTAATTAGATGCGTGATTTATTGTCTAGGGTCATCCACACTGAGGGCCCTTCCTGGAGGCCCAGTTTTTGAGCCAGGGTACTGCTTATGAAGTTTTCCATGGCTCCTGTGTCCAATAGGGCCTTTCCTTCCTGTGAGGATTGGAAAGATCCTAGCTTGACTGGCAATAGGGCATAAGATTGAGAAGGTTCTTTATTAGAAGAACTAGCTAGAAGAGTGATAGGAGATTGTACCTTGGCCAAGGCTTGGAAGTCCTTGTCTGAATGTCCAGATTTCCCACAATAAATACAGAGTCCCATCTGGGTTTGGCTTTGTTTCTCTATAGGTGAGAGTTGATAATCCCCACCTTCCTTGGGAATTAGTCTCTTGGGGACATCTTCTTGTGCCTTTGATAAGAGGATTTGGGTTTCCTTAATAAAGACTGCAGTGGAGGGGGCAGGGTTTTGAGGCTTGCCCCAAGGTGGGAGCTGCTTAATCTTTGAGGACCATTTGATCACTTTATTTACCATGGATTTAAAGTTGGTTGGCAACTCATGGTGTGCTAGGAAGTTCTTTAATTCAAAAGAGAGTTTTTTTTGCAGAATAGGTAGCAGGCTTCATTGTTACTCATTCCTATGGCATTCTTGAGACAAGTGAATTCTTTGGCGTAATTTTGAGCAGACATCTTTCCTTGGTAGAGGGCAGAGATTTGGTCTCTAATCTAGTCAGTGTTTGGAGCAGGGAATACTGTGACCAGGAGGGAATCACAAAACTGGTTGTAGTTGTTGAAGAGGTCCTCTCCTTGGAGAGTTGCCTTGGCGTACCAAAGGTGGGACTTATTGGTAAGCTTTTTTACCACATGATGTACCTTCTGGGCATTAGTGGTGAACTTTTTGTGTAAGGTTTTGAACAGGAACTTGGAAAAGACAAGGAGCATACAGTAGTTTTAAAAGATATGGAGAAAACCAAAAATACCTCAGATTTGAACAAAATAATTTCAGATTTGAACAAAATCCAAGTCACGCAAGATTCAGGATTCAATTAAATGAAAAAATTTCAGTTAATAAATGAACTGTCAAACAAAAAACGAAATTTCACTAGCCCATTATAAAAATTATAGAAAATATCAAGCAGCATTGTTTAAACCACAAACAAAACAAACTGACACAACAAGTGAGATGAATGGATTCTGTTCCAGGGTATATTATAATCATTCAGGATTCATATGAGGCACTGACAAAAGGACTAAAATGAAACAAATTTGAGCAACTAGAAGCAAGATTCCACAAGCACAAAACAAAATGAAGTCACACAAGATGTGTAGTATGAGCAGCCTAAAATAGAAAACCATCAATTTAATAGCCAATCAACAGCTATCCAATTTAGGAACAGAGTCATTTTATTAATTTTCATGGCTCCTGATTTGTATGAAATGGTTTTGAGAACCTTCCAAATATGGACTCAAGATTACAATAAAAATAAATCATTAAAATTTAAAATTTCTACTTTTAGTGATTTTATCCTAGGTTTTTTTCAATTTGGTTTTTACTGGCAACATTTTCAATGGCAACAGCAGCCAAGCCAGCTTCAATGGAGGCAAGGCTCAGAACGTGAAGGCACCTGTTTACACCCAAGCCTTTGAAGCAGGTAAAAAGGAAGCTGACCTGTTACTGACCCACAACCCATATGGCTTTGACTTCTTCAATAGTCACTTTGCGTCTAGCTCTGCCCCTGCTTCTGTACCCACCCCTGCACAAGCTGCCTGTCAACCAACCAATCAGGATGGCAACCTTGATTTAGAACAACTTCCTACCACCAGCCAACCTGCCCCCCCCCTGTGGGGTTCAGATCATCTGTCCCCATAGTGTGTCCTGGGTTGTAGCCAGGGACCGGCTTGGAGGAGGTTTAATTCTCCAACAGGGGTGAAGGGTTGGTGAGAAGCTTATACTTGGCTTGTATAAGAGCAAACTCCTCCAGTATCTTTTCAATCACCAAGCAAGCGTCTCCACCATATACCTGGACTTCAGCAGGCGCCAGCCCACCTGTAAGCCAATACCAATCCTGGATTAGTCTTGCAAACTCTTCTCCAATGAACTCATTTCCTCTATTTGATATCTCCAAATGCCTGGTCACCTTCTCCCACTCCTCCTGTGCAGATTTACTAGAGGCAAACTTCCTGCACCCTAGGCGGTATGATTCCTCATCCCCTGGGCTAGGATAGAAAATATGGGGCAATTGACTCATGAGACTTATATACTCTTTTCACATGGGAAAATCAGATAGGGGCCGTAATAGGCGCTTTATTCTCTGTCAGAAGGAAGATCCCCTTAGAGACCTTCTGAGATATTGCCTTGGGGTAGGGAATAAGAAAGGGTTGTGCCTAAACTTGGAGTCCTTTAACAATATCTTGGACTCCTTGTACTTGGTCTTTGACTCCTGCTCCTTGATCTTGGGCTCCTTTGCTTTGGTCTTGGGCTCTGGCACTTTGGTTGTGGGCTCTGTTATCTTAATCTTAAGCTCCTGTGGTCTGACTTGGCTCTGGCTTCCTATCCTTGGTCTTCTGCTCCTTCTGTAGCTTTGGTGGCCTTTGTAATCCACTTGATCCAGTTTTTTAAGAGTCTCAGATAGCTCTCCCTTTTATAGCCCCTTGTTTCAGACCAAAATCCTCTCTTAGAACTCTGGTTCTTTAAAGCTTAAACTATCCTGTTTTTCTTCTTCTATAATATATTAAACCTTCAAACTTACTTCAGCCAATGAAAGCCCTGAATTTCCTGCTTCTGCTCCCCATTTTTAGGCTTTAACTCTCAAGTTAAAGCCCTTAAAAACCTGATTAAGTAGGCTCCTGGTTGCAGCCAATCAAACGCCTTGCTTCAACAGTTTAACCAAAACAGTTTATCCAGATGACCCGTTTCTGACCCTGGTTCAAACTCCAAGCTGTCCTGCTCCAGGTAAACCACTGCTCCGCGTTTTGAACGGTTTTGCCGTAATTCCTGTCATGTTTCCCCGGCAAATCTTGAGCACTTCCACATATGTTTTACTTAGGCAATTTTTGATCCTTCAATTTTTCAACGTTTCTCTGCGTTTCTCCGTGTTTCTGTCAACGTTTTGCATCTTTGAACCTGCCTGTTGCTCGTCCTTTTGCTTCCCTAGTTGTTCTTGGTAAAACTTGCTCTTTCACTCTCACAGTTTCTCCGTTCTTCTTCCAGCTTCTTTCTGGCCCTTTTTTCTCTTTAATCTTCTTCCTAAAAATAACATATAGTTCTAATAAACTATAGGTTTTTTTCCTCCTCTTTTTTTTATAAGATTTTCAATCCTTTTTTAATCATAATCAGGCAGTATTTAATCATTCCTTAACTGCTTCTTTGTATCCAAATTTCTTCTCAGAAGTCACTAAACCAGCTCTTCCAGCCTCTGTATTCAGTCCAGCTAGGTCATCCTCTCAGCTTTTCAGTTCTTCAGCACCAATTTCTGGTCTTTTGGCCATCCTACACCATGATCTGCTTGTCCTTCTGCTTATCCTTAACCAGTTTCACATCAAATCCACACTAGGAACCTCATTTGTTCCTTTAACACACTGAACCATATTGTTGTAACTGTGCTGTTTTAGCAGATTTACAAGGGGAAAAATATTTAGAGGATAGATAATAATCTTTATTGTGAGATAGTGATTATATAGCTATTGTGAATCAATGGATAGCAGGAACATGATTGGTGATCACACAGCTGGATGGAAGAGGGGGTGGCTTGATCCTGCTGATGAGTCAAGCGCCAAATCAAGGTATCCACTGTGAGGGATCATCATTTGTTCATGCTGATTGATTTGGTAATTCAAGTTGACTTCTGGGTCTGGCTTCAAGTGACTGGGTAATTGGATTGCGGGTCACAAACCTGCTTGGTTGGAACCTTGCTGGCGGGTTGAGCCTGCGGTTTTGACAATATTGGTCCATTCCATTCAATATGAATTAACAGTTCATCAATTAGCCTTCACTGTGACCAAACAGTCCTCTTGCTAGTTTTATCTGCTAATTCCGTGAACCACCTTGGTTCTTTATCACAGCCCCTGTTACCAGAACTTGTAGACCCAGGCATGAGTCTATATTGAACTGGCATTTGACTGGGGCCTTGCAAGTGGCAATCCACTTAGGCCATTCAACCATAAATCTATGTCTATGAGTTGTCTTTACTCACCCAAGTGATTAAGTCTGGGCTTTCAGTTGCAGAGTAATCAGCTCTATTTCCCAGAGGCCTGATCACACCAAGTTCTGCAGCTTGCTTCCCTGAGCAAGACGCCTTGGTGACAGCTCTGAGCATGCCTATACCCTCCAATGCTCACTTTGGGTTTCCACAAAGCTCCCATAGGGGCATAAACAAGGACACTCTTCCAGTCTGTTAGGCAGGGTGCTTGCTCACAGACCTCCCGCAAGTGTATTAGGGTATGTTGAGCCCTCAGAGCTCTTCCCCTCCCTGGCAGCCCGCGTTACCCGCAAGGGGTCCAAACTTACTCCCCCCAGACAGTCAAAGTTCCCTGCTTGCTATTTCAGTCTTCACCCTCCCGCAGCCACAGTTCCCTGCTAGGTGAAGCACTATAGCTTAAAGCAGCCAACATCTTCTTCTGAGTGGAAGCAACAACTGCCTCTGGTAGTCCTTTGTTACCTACTAGGCTCCCCTTACTTACCCTAGTAGATCATGTTACCTACTAGGATTACCTCACTTCTCCCATAGGCCAAGTTACCTACTAGGCTTACCTCACTTACCACTAGCAGCCCTATGTTACCTACTAATTTACAACGTTGCTAGCTAACCACACATTGTCATTCTTTAGCATATTGTCTTTATTTGAAGCCAAATTCACCCTTGCCTGCAAACTGCACACATGTGGATCACCAGACCTCCACTCAGCCAATCAGGCTTCAGCTCCCGTGGCCCAGCACATCAAGCAACAAATCATCACCACCCACATTCTCCAAGAAATTGTGGTACAGAACTTGCAGGGTCTGTCCTGAAATCAGATTGCTAACCAATTGCAATTTACCTAAGCCATTTCTAATGCGGGAGTTTAACAATCTAATAAACAAGGGGAATCTGATTGGGACAGCCAAGAAGCCCAAGAAGGCCCCCAACTCACAAATCACTGAGGCGTACCCAATTATGCTTGACCTCCTGCAGCGGGATCCCAAGCTTTCCTTGGCCCAGGTCTGAAAGCAACATGAGCACCATGGCATTTGGGTGTCTGAGAGCATGGTGCAGCTCTGGATGTATGGGAAGGTGGTGTCAGTCCGTGTTCTGACCAATGTTGCCAGCAACCAATGGGATGGTGCTGAGGATTTCCCATATGATCCCGCCATTGAATCCACCCTGGTCCAATGCTTGACTAGTCTAACAGATGACATCATCTTAATCTCCTATTACAAGCTATCAATAGCTTTTGATGATTTTGGCAAGCAAGGAAGAGCCGCCACCCAAAAAGGAAGGAAGAAAGTCAAGAAGGGTAGTTTCATTAGTGTATTTCTGGCTGTTTCAGCCAAGGGTTCTGTCTATTATCAGACAAAACCCAGATTTCATCAATGGCTACAAGTACAGCCACATAATTGGTGGATTAATCAACTCCTGGGATGGCTCAAATTCCAAGCACAAGGTTTTCTTGAGCCACCAGATGGAGGGAAGCTCCACCGCCCTCAAGGCCTTCCAGGAACGCGGGCACTAGGCCTTTGTGTACCCAGCTGATCATGCCAACGTCCATCTGGCAGATGTTGTGTTCTTTAATATTAGAGATACAATCCAGGAGCGCCACCCTCAGGCTTTCAACAACCTCTATCTTGGGGTCCTTGACCATGATTCTCTCTTTGGTTGCCAAACAGTGGCAGACTTATTTGCCCAAATGGTTTTCCATGTGAACATGGGCAACCAATCACAGAAGGACAAGCACCTTCCACCCCGTGCCACAGCCACCTACTAGCCAATCACAGCAATAACCAATGTGGAGTACAATGAGCGGTACATGGAAGCTATCACAGTCAATCCTCCTGCCTCCAAGCCCTGCCACCACCACCCCCACCTGCCAGCCCCATCCAGCCAATCCCAGACTCCCCATGCCAGCACCGCCTCTACACCTTCCTTCCCGCACTATTCTGCCTACTAGGCATCACTCTTCCCCGCCACAAGAAACTGCCTATTGCCAAACATTTTCTATTTATATTATCTTTATTTTGAATTTAAATTGTTAAAGTTCTCTTTGTTTATAATTGGCTTAATTCTTTATGTTCAGCTTATTTTTATAAAATCATATATTTACTATCTCATGAATCTAGATCCAGAACACAGCTATTTTTTAGCTTTTTACGCTACCCACTGTGAAAATATTAACAATGTTTTGGTGGTTATTAAAATTTGAATTAGAGAATTATAGGTTAATTGTGTTTAGATAAAGTTGTTACTGATCCAAATTCAAAACCTTAATGATAAACTTTAAGCCAATCAGGATCCAAGTGATAAAGTGATTGTTGTGACATAAAGGGTCATTCAATAATTCTTTGATGCATGTGCGCTAATTGATATGATTGGCTTGATGTTTTGCCATTGTACGCCATTGCCGCTGTGGTGTACAATGACAAAACATCCAGACAATCATATTAATTAGCGCACATGCACCAAAGAATTATTGAATGACCCTTTATGTCACAACAATCACTTTATCACTTGGATCCTGATTGGCTTAAAGTTTATCATTAAGGTTTTGAATTTGAATCAGTAACAACTTTATCTAAACACAATCAACCTATAACTTTCTAATTCAAATTTTGACAACCACTAAATCATTGTTAATATTTTCACAAGGGGCAGTGCAAAGTGCCAAAAATAATATGGAAATTAAGGAAACAATGCCAACACAAAGTAAACAACACATATTGAGTTAAGCATAAAGCATATACACAATGGGTAAAAGAATGGGATAATGTATTGAATGGTAAAACAAACTGGAATAAACAAAGAGGCAATGGTATCAGGATAACACAGAGAATATTGGGATGAAAGCTATAAAATCATAGGGAAAGGTTAGTAAAAAATCAATGAGAGAATTGGAGAAGCTTTTGAAGGATCTCAACTCAGCAATTGCAAAAATCAAAGACATTGACCGCAAGGTTTAGGCAAAAGTCAAGGCTGCTGTCCTTACAGGGGACAAAATTGACAAGGTTTCCGCCAAGACACTTATGGCCAAGATGCCAGACACCCCTAAAACAGCAATTGAACTTCTTTTAAATGTCCAGAAGACCTTTTTGGAAGGCCTTAAATTCAAGTCCTTTGCCCTCTCTGCGCCGTCTGTCTGGGTCAACAACCCTGAGATGTATGCACATCTCAAACCCAACAAGTGTGCCAGAATAGAGGATACATAATTGCCCGCCCAACTGCTTGCACCAAGAATAGCCAAGCCGGCCAAGGCTGTGGGCAAAGAGGAAACATGCAAAGATAACCTAATAATAAAAATTTCAAAATACTTACCTTTTTTTAGAAAACATAGACGGTGAAATCATCCAGGTCCTAGTCCCATTTGTCCCTGCCACATTCTACACAAACTATGCCAATCATGTGGCAAGGCAGCTGTTTCTGTCCCCCTGTTTTGCGCAAGCTAGAGGATAGGAATCATGGTACCTTCCCAATGTCCCGGGAGGTGTTAGCCGGGCTGACACATGGCAAGGGGCATCTGAGTGGGCAGTAACTGCCTACAAGGATGCCCAACTGGTCTGCCTGCACCTGGTGGTTCTCAGTGGAGTTTACTGTGTAAACTCCATTAGCTTGTTTGGGACATCCTGGAGACACTCCCATTCAAGAATGTAACAGAGATGGGCTGGGCTCATGTGGCTGCTTGCTTCTGCTTCCTGGTAGAGCATACCATCTCTTGCCTCTTGGACAACTTTGGGCGCGCAGTGTCAAAACTGGCTGTTGCAGACTCAACATCCGTAAAGAAGACAAAAATTCTCCTGGCAGACTTTGGGCTAGCCTGGAGTGCCAACAAGGCGGGGGTTCCTTAAGCAATTGATCTTACCTTGAGCAAAACTAAACACAAGAAAAAATAGGCACAGTATACAACAAACTGTGCAATTTTACAGCAGCCTTTGCTGGGCAAAGGCTTCACCTTATTGTTTACCTTGGGTATCTTTTCTTCTTTGGGATGAGTGCAAGAGTAGAGAGCTGTTGCAACTGAACCAATGAAGATTCAGTATTTGGAATTGGGGAAGACAACAGTCCAATAGAAAGGACAGAATAATAAAAATAAGGTAACATTTATTGTAGAATATTGTGATTAATATACTATATGGGGAAAGCCACAAGGTAACAAGGAGCTGGCATAGTGGAAAATTTCCATGTAAGGTTTGAAGCTGAGGAATAACTTGTGCGGGAATCAACAAGTCAAATTGGCAGCGCTCCTAATTAGGATGAAGTACCCACCATTTAATATTGCCATCAGATTAACCCATAACGTTAGATACGTCAAGAGGCAGCTCATTGAGCGCCCCCTGTGTATTGTAAGATATGTTAGCAGGCAAGTCTGGCAACTTGGTTGCAACAGGACCTTTACAGGGTCCTTCTCAGGATCAACAAGGACCGGCTCTCCCTGGATGGGAAGAAGGTCCCCCTGGATACAACTTGGTTTACCATGTAATCCAAGACGCCCTGGTCCTGGAAGAATCTATGGGTCTGCAACCCCATCAGAGAAGCTGCTCCTGGCTTCCCACTTGACCCTACTCCCTTTTACTAGCCGCCAAGAATACTTCAATCATAGTGTATCCACCCTATATGGTGTGGCAGTGGAGGTTTTGCGCCACCTCTATAGCCGGGTGGGTACATACTAAAGAACCCTTTATAGGCGCCCTTAAAACTTTCTTTTTAAATAAATATATTTATATTTTAGAATTTTTTTATTTATAATAATTTTTATAATTTTTATTTCAGCAAACAAGTTTTGCAAAATAAATCCTGGAGACAGTTTTCATAAAAGCATAATAATATGCATTAATAAAATATTCTTCTAATTTATGCATTTTACATTTAATTTTTTAATTTCATTTTTATATTTATTTGATAAGAGTGATATAAATATATTCACATAATCAATTATTAAGTGCTTGCAATAGCCTCAGATGCCATAATAAAAAAATAATATAAAATGTTTAAATTACTAATCTTCATTGATGGTCCTGCTGAATGTGATTTTGGGATTAGAAGCTTCTAAATATAAAATGATAATTAGTAAATCTTAAATAGTAAATTAGAGAATATTAAATAGTTGTACATATTAAGCCTTTAATTTATTGGCTGTTTGGCAAGGCACACAGGGATGAACAAATTAGCGTGGCCATAGTTTTTGGCCACAGTCTCAGCTGAGACAGTGTGGATCCTGGCCTGCAGCAAATCAAATAGGTCCTTGGTCCCAGTTGGGGTCCCTTGCTTGACAACTTTCTTGAGCCACTTAAAAACTTCCTCAATGGGATTCAGGAAGGGCAAATAGGCAGGGAGGAAAATAAGGGGCAAATTTGCCGTGGCCAATTGCTGGGGGCCCACTGCAATGCTGGTGTTAATTGATGGAAATTCCTCAAGAATATCTGCCACCTTATGAAGACCAACATTATCCAGCACAATTACATTGGTGAAGCCCAGGCTTGTGCGCCTCAGGTGCTCCTGGACCAATCAGAGGAATGCTAGAAAGGTTGATTGTTGTGGGAGCCTAGTATCATAGGATAGAGCTTGACCCCCTTTGGACCAAGGAGAGCAGCCATTGAGTAGGCTGTGGCACAGACTGCAGCACACCAAGCCATCCTGTCATTGGAGCTTTTGGGGACATACCCATTGCGCATTGACAAGGCAAATGCCAATTTGTCAATATAATAAAATTTTACTGTCCCCTTGGCTTTGAGGGCAGTATACGCCTCTGTGTTTTTCTCCGGACGTCAATGTTGGCTGGGCTATTACAATTGTATGGGGATACCCCAAGTTTTTTCCAGGAAAAGTGCATTCCCTTGACCAGATGATAGTAAAAGTAAATTGAGGCCTCAACCCCAAAAGTAGATTTAACCATGGCCTGTATATTTGCCAGTTCAAGATGGCAGTCCCGGGTGATCCACTGGCGGATTGCCCATTTGTGCTCCTTGGTGAGCATGGTAAAAACATGCAAGGATTTCTCCGCGGCAATGACACAATCAGTATTGATGAATTTTGGGAAGGTCTTGCTGGCGTACTTGGGATCCACTCCAACAAGGGCCGCAGCCGCCTTGTAATCACCCAATTCCCGCATAAGCCGGAGAAGGATGATGCACTTAATGTCAGGAATGCACTTGTGAGTGGGCTTTTTAGCGGTGGGGATTGTCTTGTTGGCATTGGGCACAACACAGGGCATAGGTATCTTGTTGTAGAAGGCTGCAATCTTTTTGAGCACTAACTGTCTCTCATTGGTTTGATAGAACTTGGGCTCCTTGTAATCCTCTTGATTGCCATCACTGACGTAGGGCTTATATCTAGTATCAAGTACAGGCTTCACCTTCTCCAGCATGACTGACAGGACCAACTCTTGCTGGTACACAACGTCAAACACATACAAAGTAAGTTCTACCTCCTTGTTTCTAACTTTCTTTGTAGTGGTGACCTTGGTTGGCTTCTGGGTCAGCTTTGGGACCCAAGGATTTATGCTCTGCACTCTAGCAGCTTGTGCTCCTTAAACCAGCTGTGTCAGTGCAGCGTCACTATGGAACTCTCCTCTCCCTTCTCCTCCTTGAGTAGGCACTTGGGTTGCGCTAACTCTATTCTTTGACCTGCGGGGCAACCACAACCACAGTGCACAATGGGTGTATTGGTACTCTAGTATTGTGTTCCTTCCATTTTAAAATTTAATAAAATATTAAATAAATTTCAATTAAGTTACTCCCTAATTTTATTTTTTGCTTTTATCTGAATATGGATATTTAATTAATATTCCCCCACCATATCCCAATTATAGATTTTTTTAATTAGTTGTTTTTGGTTTTACAACACCCATTTTAGAATACTCAAAAAAATCCACCCATTTTCCTAGATTTTACTGCCAAATTCAAACACCCAACACAATATTTTTAAAACTTCTGTTTCAGATCTTGTGTCTTATTTTAGATACCTTGCTATCATTCTTGATTACAATTCATTGTACACAACAATTGAGTGATTTTGTTTACATAGTGAGTTGCTATTGCGTTTTGTTTTTGGATTGAGTTTTGACTCACCTTGCATGGGTGTATTTTGTCACCAATTCACATAGTAAACATATTTACACTAAAAGTCAACTCACACCATTTTTTTTGAATCAATGCATTTCATATTGTATTTTGAATAGTTAATCTTTGTGTGTGAGCCTTTTGTTGCTGTGTTGACTCATTTTGCCCATTAACGCCAATAAACCCTGTTAACAGAGTGTATATTTTAACCTGATAGTTGGATTTTATTCAAATCTGAAATCATTTTGTTTAAATCTGAGGTATTTTTGGTTGTTGCCATAGCTTTTAAAACTACTGTAAGGATTTTGTTCCCTTATTGTCTCCAGGGGCTATGGCAGATTATTGTAAAATAAATATCCTGGGTGCTGATTTCT
>QTSX02005009.1:266590-445389 GCA_014839935.2 Entomophthora muscae | reverse complement strand
TAGTTAGTCTATCACTTCTTTATCTTAATACTATACCTGTTGTGGTATAGTGACAGCCTGGGTAAGGACAGAAGAATATAAGAAGATAATAAGACAAAACTGGTTTTTTATTTGATATGTTAGAAGGTTATATAGTGGGGGGAATTATTGCCAAAGGAAAGAGGCACCAAAAGAAGGACTTGCCATATGGAGGCAAGTGAGGAATTGGCATTGGAAAGTGTGTGGGCAAGAAAACAACCGGTTTTACACGCCTTGCCATATGGAGGAAAGTGGCTCTTAAATGCTTCAATTCTATTATTAGCCGCAGAAGTAAAGACCAAGCTCTAACCGCAATAAACCTTTGATTCAAATGGCACTTTTTAGGCACAATTAAACAAGTTTACAGGCACAAAAAGCAAACGCGGCAAAAATGTGGGCAATTGGGCAATTGTTTTATTGCTCTTAACATAAACAGACTATGTTTTGGCTGATCCATTCAATAATGCAACACAGATAGTGTGTTCAGGACAACTGTTTGAGCCTGGCTGTTGGTTCTGGAGACATTTGATTCTGAGGTTGAGGGTTTGCAAAAGAGGGACAAAATTTTGTATATGGTGAAACTTACAGTGAAAATAACAATTACAAGGGTGAGGCATTTGATGAGGGCAAAATAGAAGATAAATTTGTAGATTTAGTGTTGTCCTGGACCACCCATAAGGTGGTTCAGTAAGAGCTCAATTAAACTGTCAGGGATTCACTCATTGGGGAGCTTTTTCTCAATTAAATGGAGAAGAGCTCCCAGATTAAACTTGACCTGAGTGATCCCTACGGGAATCCTATCATTAACATATGTAAGAGATGACTAAATAATCAAAATCTTCCCAGGAAGGGAATAAAGTGATTTAACAGATAGTAGATACTGGTGTATCCTAAGACCAAACAAGGGGCCTTGGGATGGATAATAGGAGGGGATCAAGCGGTTTCAATGCATGGTGCATGATTTCAACATGGTCCAAAACAATACCAAATGGAGTATTCTGATTTTATGGTTGGAGTTGGTTCAGGAGTTTCAAAGTTCACTTTAGCTTTACTTAACCCAATTAACAAACACAAGCCCAAACTATAAGATTGAGTTTCATGTTGTTGCATGGGGTTTGTGGTTATTTACTAATTAAATTAAGGGATTTTTGAGAATATAGATTTATTGATTGAAGATAGGAATATAAATAGTTGGAACACTTTTCTCAGAGGAAATTATTCAGCTTAAATACTGAAGTCAAATGGAAGAGGGAACATAGTGGTTATCAGGTGATCCTGTAAGAGTAAATTGAAAAGTATTGCTTTGCAGGTCTGCAGCCTGCAATAAAAGAAGAAGAAGAAGTAAGTTGGGTTATTAAATTGCAGTATTGTACTGTATTATGCTTTGGGTTGTATTCTGAGAGTGTATGAGTGATATTTCTACTGCTTGTTTCATTTTCAGAATTTGATTGGTTTTGGGGCTCCCCTAATAATGGTTTGGACTGGATGGAGCATTTGATTTAAGCCTGATTGGCTGTATTAACTTTATTGGACCCAAATTTTAATGTGCTTTTGTTATTGCCTTTGGATTGATCATCAGGAGCTTTGTTTCTTTATTTTAAAATAGAATTTATATAGCTGCTGAAGTTTTTTGTGTTTGCTTTTGCTAATGCTCTTGTTCTCTAAAGTACATTCATCTATTGATTTCAAATGTGTTTTTGAGTTAATTAAATTGATTAATTGATTATTTCCTGTTTCTGCATTTAAAAAAGCCATTTCTGAATCTTTCTGACTATTAAAAATACCAAGGATTGAGTTTCTGTTTGTGAAAGGAATTGAATCCCTCACACCCCGGGTCCAGAAGCTGACCAGAAAATACACCAAGGTTGTCACCACAAAAATGGTAAATGATGCCACCACTGAGAGGGTGTCCTTAGTGTACAGCCCTGTATACCACGTGATGGTGTTCCCACAGCCATACTGGAGAAGTTTAAGCCTGTAATTGACACTAGCTACAAGCCTTACGTGAGTGATTATGAAAAAGCAGACAAGAACAAGCTGCCCCAGTATTTCCAAACAACAAAAGGACACAAGGTGCTAAAAAAAGTTGCTGCGTTCTAAAGCCAAATGCCTATGCCCGGTGTTATGCCCAATGCCAATGAGTTAATCCCCACTGCCAAAAAGGCCAAGCACCACGTCATCCCTGACGCCACCTGGGAGACCTTCATGAGACTCATGGAGGAGACAACTGACTACAGGAAGGCCACAGCTATCTTTGGAATCTTAGAAAAATATTCATACAGGCTCTGTGCAACTTACCTGAAAACAGGGACTGTTCTCCTTTTGGAGAAATCCAAGCAGGAACCAGTTCTTTTGATCAATGAACACCTGTGGGCCATACAACAGTGGATTGAACAGAACTGCCATCTTGAACTGGAAAATATTCAGTCAATGGTTGAATCCACTTTTGGAATCCAGGCTTTGGTTTCCACTTGCTACAGAGCAGTGAAAAATTGAACTTCTCATGGAAAAAACTTGGAGTTTCTCCATACAACTAAAACAGCCCTGATAATGTTGTCTACCGTCAAAAATACACAGAGACGTTCACTGCTCTCAAGGAGAAGGGAACCATCAAATTATACTACATTTATGAGTCATCCTTTGCATTCTCCATGCGTAACAAGTATGGGTATGTCCCCAAAGGAGAAAAGAATGGCATGTCCCAGTGTGTGTCTGTCCAGTCTGTTGCATACTCTATGGTAGCTCTTCTTGGTCCCCTTGGTATTGAGATATACCAGATATAAAAGGGTTCCCAGAATAGTACAACCTTCCTCAAATTTCTCTGATTGGTTCAGGAGCGCCTGAGGCACACAAGCCAGGGCTTCACCAATATTATTGTATTGAATAATGTTGGGCTCCACAAGATGGCTGATATTCTTGAGGAATTCCAGGTGATTGAGCCTGGTGTCAAAATTTCCTCCCAACAAATGGCTACAGCGCCTTTACTTCTTTTCTTTCTCCCTGCCTATTCCCTATTCCTCAACCCAATTGAGGAGGACTTTGGGTGGGTCAAGAGATTTTTCAAGAGAGGGGCGCCACCCAGGCCCAATGATTTGTTTAATTTGCTGCAGGTTGGTGTCCATACCCTCCCAGCTAAAACTGTGGCCAAATTCTATGGTCATGCAGATTTGTTTCTCCCTGCATTCCTTGCCCAGCAGCCAATCAATTAAAGGCTTTGTTGTTACTGATCTTTTTTTGAATTTAATTTTTTAATATATGTTTATATTTAGTTTAATTTATTTTGACTTTATTTCTGTGATTCTACAAATTTTGACAGGTATAATAAAAACTAATAAATCAAAGTCAATTGAATGAATGAATGAATGGACAAATAAAACATAAGAATATTTATATTTTTATTATTTTTATTATGATTTTATTTAGGTTAGTTTATATTTGCATTTTTTATATGATTCCAATTATATACCATCATGTGTATTAAAATTAACAAAGCAAGAAGGGTGAATGAATCAGCACACAATAAACATTTTTTATTCTGTATTTGTTTGCTGAATATAGATATTTTGAGCAGATTTTTTTAAAAGAAATTATATATAGAAGTTTAAAATAGTATTTGGGTGTAGACTTTTATTGGGGGTGGGAGTGGTGGTATTCAGAACATTGCGTTGAAATAGACTAGTAATTTTTATTGACAGTGTGTATGTTGACATTGGACCTGTACAAAATAAATCACAGTGGGTAAAATGAGGAGCATTGTGACACAATTGGCTAAGATGATTTTTTCTGGTGGAGCAGCCATCCCATAGTTGGCGGCTAAAAATAGCTGAATCCTGAATAACGTGCTCTATTGAGCTGTAACCAGGGGCAATTTTTCCCCATCTAATAAATGGTGCACTACATCCAGTTTTATTATCACATCAGACTTCTTGTGAGCTTCTGCTTTAAGCCACATCAGTACAATAAGACCTAGGTAAACAATCAAGTAAAGTCTCTGCCCTACAAACAGGGTGTGAGGTCTCACAAAATTTATTATATAGGGTACTGATTTTATTCTTAAAGGACATAGTGGCAAAGGTTTTTCTCATTGTTTTTGGTATACCAGTCTTATTGGAGCACCAGGAGGCCCTAAAGTCTCCAAGGACGCCATTACTGTTGAAACAGCAGGCTCAACCTGCCAGCAAGGTTCCAAGTAAGAAGGTTTGTGACCCGCAATCCAATTATCCAGCCACTCAAAGCCAAGTTAGGAAGTTGACTAGAAAATCCAAATTCAAGAACATAAACAAATGATGACCCCTACAGTGGATACCTTGTTTTGGCATTTGACTCATTATCATGATCAGGTCATCCCCTTCACTATCCCACTGTGTGAGCAACACTATCATGTTCATGTTATCCATAATTCACAATGACTATATAATACCTATCTCATAATAAAGAAGATCATCTAGTTTCCAAATATTTTTCCCCTTGTAACTCTGCTGAACAGCACAGTTACAACACTAAAGCAGGCATGACGGCAGCGGAACTATGGCTAAATTTTGTTATTTTTTCATAAATTTTTTAGGATATGCAATAGTGTGTGCTTGGTGGGGTAACAGAAACAGACCTCTTTTTGTCCTCTTTCCATCTCAGGTAGGTTTTGGTACGGCATAGTTTGGATGAAATCCCATACAAGCATGACAAAGAGCTTGTGGAAGCCAATATCTGTAACAAACTGGTCAAGTTGCAGGTTGGGGGCCCCAGCCAAAGCCAAGATCCACCATTCAGTGTTGTCTTGCTTTGATCAGAGTGATTTAAGGGTGGGATACACTATCTATAAAGTCGCCATCTAGAAAACCCTATCTAGAAAACACCATCTAGAAAGACACCATCTATAAAATGTGTCCTAAAACAACATCTAGAAAGACGCCATCTAGAAACCCTATGTCAAATTTCTGGCAGAACTGTGTCAAATAACTTAAAACTTAATAAAAACCCCAAAAAATTCATAATAGTAAGAAAAACATATAGCTAGACTCAAAATAATCCAAAGATTTCAAATCTTCAATAATAATGTGTGATCAGCTAGCACTAACTATAGTGCGCCAAGCTTAAAAGTCAAAACACCCCAAAACTGTGATTTTTTATATTGAAATTTACTCCTGTGTTTGTATCTATGTACTAAAAATTAAGTAAAAATTAAATGTTTGGAAGTAAAGTATTTATGAAAGAGTAACTTGATTAGGCTTCAGTCCCAAGAGTCTTTGCAATGCCTTTGAGATGGGTAAGGTGGCCTTCTCTGGTGTAATAGGTCAAAACCTTCTTAGCAACACTTGCAAACTTGACCTGCTGATCTGCATGCTTGGATAAAACAGTTTTGCTTTTGATGGCCTGAGGGTAAAGCTGGTCCCCATGAATATACCAGATCTTCAGCTTGTTGATAATCACAATGAATCTGGGCTTCTTTATCTTAACCAGGCAAGAAAATTGATTGTACCAACCTTCAATTGATGAAGTGGTCTTAGTTACACTGTCCTTAACCTGATTATAGCAGTTTCATCTAATTGAGTAATCACCCTTGTGTATAAAATTATCAATGAAACATTTTAAAGTTGAAACCCAAATATTACAGATCCTTCTCCAATAAGGAATAAAACCAGTGTATTAAAAGTGATTTTTTAATTGTTGTGTTACAGGGAGATAGTACTATCAAAGTGGCGTTAATTTGAGTTGATTTATTAAATGTGGTCATTAATTAATGTCATAATTTATTCCCAGTTAATAAGTGAAAGGCTTGGATTTATCACATAAAAGTATAATTTATTATTTGATTCCAGATGCCATATTTCTATATGGCATATTTTAGGGTATTTATTAAGTGTTTTTATATTCAAAAAATCTTATTGGATAACACTCTTTTTATTCAATTTGTGATAGCATTTTCTAGATGCTGTTTTTCTAGATGGTGTATTAGAAACCAATATGTAAAAAACAACTATTTAATAATTTTTTTAATTTTTTTTAAATTTGCCGATGTAAATCCTGACTCTACTGCAATTTTTTTCTATATGGCGTCTTTCTAGATGGTGTTTTCTAGATAGGGTTTTCTAGATGGCGTTTTCTAGATGGTGTATTGCAACAATTTAAGTTGTTCTTGTTTCATATGGTAATTTTTAATTTATTAATCATCTCAGAGGCTGCAGCTGGCGTCAGGACCAGCTGACAACCTATGTGGGGGATGTAGTTGCTGTAAAATATTTGTGATAGGTAGGGTTTTAGGTACTAGCAGACTTATCTTTCTGTTTCTTCTAAATAAATAAAAAAGTTAGAAAAATCTTTTTTATTTAATTAATTGTTATTTTTATCTTCTTCTATATCTTCACCTGTTACCCCCTTTTGGGGGGCTCCTTCACATGACTTGTCACTAGTTGGTTGCTGGTCTTCTGTTAGTTTATGTGCTTCTTATTTTTTAGTTGCTCAAACATCTCTGGGTCCTTTGACCACGCATCTGCAGTTGCAAACCCCTGTGGCTTGAACTGTAGATCAGCAAAAACATCTTTTTGTATGTTTGGAAGCCTGATTACAAGTTTGTTGGTGGTATTAAAATCTTTTTCACAGCCTTTGCGGTAAGTTTGTCTAGTTTGTTGCCTTCTAACACCACCTCCTTTAGCATGTCCTTCACCTTTTGATTGACCTCCTTGATTTTAGCCACCACCGCGTCCAATCCCTTTATCATTGCCTCCAATTCTGCCATGTTTTCCTTGTACTTATCCAAGCCCTTATTTATACCAATAAAACAATACACTAAACTAATCTATTACATTGTACCTAATAGAGTTTAAATAAATATATCTTTATTTTATTTAAAAAAATTTATTGGCTTTAAGTACTACTATTCATTTGATATTGATATTATGTATATTTATTGTATTTAGCAACCCATTCCTAGTATCATGAACGGCATATTTTGTCATATACATGCTCTGTCCAAGTAAAATATGGTTTGTTCTCAAATCAATATGCCAAGTTTGAAAAAGCACATATTTATTAAAATATAATCACTTTCACAGGTTATATGTAGATCATTTATTTTTGAGATATATGTGTTGTAATTGATTATTTCAATTAATTATATTGTTCTATATTATAACTTTATATTTTCAGATTTCTACAATAAAGTGAATTTAAAAACTACAAGTGCTATGGATCAGCCAATTGGAATGGGTGTACATGTGGTGTCTTTGTTCTTGGTTCAGACCAGACACACCTCAGTTAGTGCAACCAGTTTACCTTAATGAAATAAGCCTGTTGGGATTAAGACATGTCTTTTTTCCAACAGGCTTATTTCATTAAGTCAAACTAGTTGTACTAACTGAGGCGTTTCTGGTCTGAGCCAAGAACAAAGACATCATATGTACACTCATTCTAATTGGCTGGTTTGTAGCATATGTAGTTTTTAAATTCACTTTATTGTAGCAATCTGAAAATATTAAAGTTATAATAGAAAACAATATAATTAATCATTATTAAAGCAACCAAATTTAACTTGTGACCTGATAAAAATCAACTCTCACTTTATTTTAATGTAAATTATTTATTATAATTATAAAAACTTGTAAGTGTTAAACCAATCTAAATTAAAAAATAAAAATTATTGGGGGCAAGTTTTATTGGGGGAATGGGATTGGGTGGTGCAAACTAGGTGGCAGACTGGGTTGAGGGGGAGGGCTTGATTGGCTGGTGGGGTTGGTGCTGGTCACCTGGGAGGATTGAATGGGGACTATGTCAGCTGGAGGACCCAATGGGAATTTAGTGTCTTGAACATCAGGGAGTCACAAGGTGGCATCTGGGGATCCTTTGGTGATTGGCTGTTGCCAAGAGCATTGAAGGCCATATTTGTAAACATCTCAGCAATCTTCTGACAGAGAAACAGCACTGAGGGGTTGTTAGCCGCACTAAGCACCTGGCTGAAGGTTGTGGGGTTGTGCCCACAGATGGTGTCTCCAATTTTTAAGAACAACACATCACCCAGGTGTAGATCAGCATGGCTGTTATGGTAACTTGAAATGTTGTGGCCTTCTGCTTACATTTTATTGCAGGCCACTTCAAAGCACTCCATTTGGTGGCTCAGGAATATTTGAAATTTGGAATTGGCTGAGCTCCAGATGGCAAGCAGGTCAGAGAGGAATTTCCCCCACCAGTAACCATTGGTGTAACTGGTTGTAGTCCGGTAAAATAAGTTCCTTTTGAAGAAACTGCAAGGAATGCACCAATCACCTTCCCCTGTGCTTCCTTCCTTTTGCCCTTGGGAGCGTTCTTTTCACTCAATGTGCCATAATCATGGAAATGCTTGACAATTTATAATAGGATATAAATATGACATTGTCCAAAATAGAAGATATGAAGCAGGTGAGGGTGGCACCAATTGAACAGTCATAGAGCAAATAAGATCCATCATCCAACTCATCACACAGCCAATTGGTCAGAATCAGAACACTGACTACAAGTCCATGAATCCAGAGCTGTGCTTTACGGCTGGCAATGAATATGCCCTGGGGCCCAAGTAGGTAACCAACCTTATTTAATCAGAGGTATGAATCACATTGCAGAAGAACAAGCATGAAGGGATACACCTCCTTGATCTGAGAGTTGACTGATTTTTTGGCTTATTGTACAGCTTTGCACCACCTCTCTTCAAAAGGGCCTGGAACTCACACTTAATCACTGCCTCAGTAAATCAAAGTTGATTGGATATTTTGGCAAAATTAACAGCATTCTGCTTGAGGGTAAAGATTTCCTCTATCACCTCATTGGTTATGATTTGACGTTTGTGGTGGGCTTGAGGAATAAGGGTATCTTGATTAAGCAGGGAAAGATTTGATTGTCCTGAATTCTCAAGCACTGGTTGGATTGGGTTGGAGGGGGCTACAGTTGTCCAGTCTCCAAAATGTGGCACAGGCACAGGTTGGTCCTGGTCTTGTGGAGCTCCATATTGGTTATCAGAAAAGCCACCTGTGGATGGGCCTGGTGACACATACAACTCAGCCTCCTCACAACTTGCATTAAGTTGGGTGTACACAGGAAAATTGGTGGTTGTGCTCCTTAGCTCAGCAGCCTGATCTTGGAGTAGCTCCTGGTACTGCTCCTCAACAACATCAAATATATCTTCACTTGTAAAACTCATACTAACACAAATCAATAAAAAATTCTATTAAAACAGAAAAGCAAAGTATTTCTAGAAACCTAATTTTATTTAAATGAGTGCTCCTTTTTGAGACATTCCCTCAGACACAAATGCCCAAATTTAGATGCATGTACATTGAAAAAAATTTGTGGTTTCCTGAATAGATTTTGGTGGATTCACTCCTAAAATCACTATTTCCAATTTGAGTCCCAAAAATAGTCAATATTTTCAAAAAAAAACGAGTTGTTTTGTGTTTGAGTTCATCACTTTTGTGACTGACCTCATGTTTTCTCTGTTTGTATCCTATTTGCCACACAATCATAATTGAATTTGATATAGAATAATTCAGGGAGTGACTGGTTTGTGTGTGTTATGAATTTTAGTTCCATTGTTTGCAATCTCATTTTTGGAATTTGGTATTTGTTTTATCTTTGTTTTCTGATTGACTAATTTTTGTTTTCTAGACCTATATAAATGGAATCTTTTTTGAGTAAATTGACCTTCAACTAGCTCCAGTTGAAATTTGTTTTGTGACTGAGTTCATGTGTTCTAAACTGAATAATATATGTTTATATCAACAGTTTTTGAAAACTACTGTACTAATTTAGTGAATTAAAAATATAGATATTCAAATTTGGTAGGATACGCCATTTTGAAAACGGCATCTCAAAAAATGCCATCTCAAAATGCGGCATCTCAAATTTCTGCTATCTCAATTTACTAGTAAAAACGCCATTTTGATTTACGGCATTTTGACTAAGAAAAAACAGTTTTAAAATTTTAGATTTTTTGAACTCCAAAAACTACCCAAAAAACCCAAAAATAAAAATTCAAAAACATTTCTAGGCTTAAAAAAGCCTCAGAATTCCAAATCTGCAATAAAAAATGGAGTCAATTAGTAGCAACAAGGTTGCGTCAAGTCCAAAAGTTAAAAATAATCCCAAAAACAACCATTTTCATATATTTTAACTATAAAATATGCTTTAAAATAAACATATATTTGTACCAAATACCAAATAAAATTAAAATAATGATAAAAGTAAAGGAAATAATAGAGAAGATAGAGTGGTGTTTATTGAAGAAGGATCATACTTTGGTTGAAAGAGCAACTGAGATAGCTTGGAGATGCTCAAGCTTACTATCCTTGGGATAGTAGGCAAGTACCACCTTGCTAATCTCTGTATACTTTTTCACTGCTTTGGTTTGCTTGAGGGGATCATCCTTGGTCTTGATGCCTGTTTTAAAGAGGCAGGCGGAGATGGCCTGCTGGGTTTTAAGATGCACCATGATTTTGTTGAATTCGGGCTTCTGAACCCAGACCCTTGTGGCAAATTGACTATGCAACCCTTCAAGAGAAGAGGTGGTCTTGATTAGGCCATTCTTTACCTGCTTAAAGCAGTTCCACTGGATTGAGTCACCACCCTTTCTGATGTGGCGTGCTCCTTGAAACACTCCAACCCATTGAGTTTCAAAATACTCTATGAATGGAGCAAAGGCTGCCTGGTTGGCAATAATGTAGGGATGGCGGAGGAGGGCGTCATAGAAGGCATTTGTCTCCTCCTTCTGCACAAGGGAAAGGGCAGCAAAGCAGTTGAACACGTCTTTTGCTTCCTTTGTGCCTTCAGTGTAGACCAGCTCATGAAGTGCAGAGATTTTTTGAAGGCAGCGGCAGGGTGCCTGCCAAAAGTGAAAGTAGCATCCCTGAGGGGAGCTCTTGAAGACTCTAATAAAAGCATTGGCCTGAGCCTGCTCAAAATCTACTACCAGGTATTCATGATATGGAAGGCTTTTGGGGTTTTTTCTTGATTGGAGTGGTTTCATCTCTGACTGGGCCTTTTTCTTGCGCCCTCTAGTCTCCTTGGGCTTCTCTTCAATAGTTGGGAGGATCTTATCCAACTTGGCCTTTAATATTGTTAGAGCCCGGACATAAGTTTCCTGCTTCTTATTTGGGAGGAAAAAGAAGACCAGGGGAAGAACAAGATTGCCAACCTGTCCATGGATATTCCAAAGCTGTCTAAAGAGCTTTGGGCAGTTTGAGAATGTTCCATCTGCAAGCCAGGTCTTGCATTTTAAAAGGTTGCAAAGATCCTGGGAGGTAGCAAAGCAGATGATCTGCTCTGGGGCATGTTGCCTATCATTGTGAAGGAGAAATATCTCTTCATGCCGTGAAAGCTTTTGCTCTTCAGTTAAAATCAACTGGTCAATTGATGTAGCACTGACGCCTTCAGTGCTCAGAGCATATCTCTGGTCAGTGAGATATCTCTGAAGTTTTGAGGCGCCACTGACAGTTGCCAGTTGGGTATCATTTAGATTAATGAGTGCATTGTTTACAACCTCAGTTGCAGTTTGGTCTTTGGTGGTTGGTATGACCTGGCAAAGAAACCAGCGGATCAGTTGATACAGTAGATCAAAGGGCTTGGCACAGTCATGCCCAATAGTCAGGGCTTTAAAACAAGTGAACCCATAGGTGGTAAGTCTAGCTGGACAGCCAACGTTATCACATTTGAAGTGATGCTGATGGATGGGCTTCTTCTTGTTGTTGCAGCTGAAGCTGTAGCCCTTGTGGACAAAGCCAGCACCCCCTTTCTTTGTCATAATTGGATAGATGACAGGGTATGTGGCAGGCACAGCAAATGTGCCATTTATATTACATACATTATGGATGGTATTAAGTTCCCAGAGCTCAATTGGCTCATCTGCAGGAGCACCAGGCTCAGGCTCCTGCTCTTTTTCATTCTCAGGCTCTGAAGTGGGGTCAAAGTGGCGGTTAAAGTTGAACAACTTCTCTTGAGGGTCTGACAGGAGTAAACAAAAGGAGAATGGGGTTGGGCTTGTTTCCTCAGGCTCTGGTGAGGGTGTAGGGGTCATGGGGGAGCTTTACCCTTAGAAGGCTGCTTTTTAGGGGTAGTTTTGGCTTTTTTGGCCTTTGGAGGAGTGGTCTTGGACTTTGAGGCCTTGGACGCAGCTTTGTTGATTGACTTGGGAGGCATCTAAAAGTGAATTAGTATCAAAATATGAGCAATTTGGGGGTTGTTTTTAAAGAGAAAAACAAGAATGTTTTTAATATAAAAGTATCAACTTTTTTACATAGAATTGTAGAGGAGATCAAATAATATATACTATCAAAATTTCAATGTTTTTTTTTGAAAAATAATTTTTTATTAGTAACGCAAGTAGGCAAAACTTTGAGTTTTAACTGAAAACTTGCTCTTGAGATGGTGTTTTTGAAGTGACGTAATTGAGGTGCCATAGCTCAAAAACATAGTGTTTTTGACCATTTTTTATATTAAATTAACAAATTTACGGTGGAGCTACCTCAACCAGGCCAAAAAGTAAAACTTGAATTTCTATAAAACTAGTTTATACAACCAGGGTTAAAAAGTATCCAGTTGTTTAGAGGAGATGAAAAAATATATATTTGCAAATTTTATATGTTTTCTTACATTTTTTATTAATGTTGGTTTTGACATGAAACTATACTTCTGAAAAGTGGAAAGCAAGAATCATAGAGGGGGAATTAATATAGCGTAGCCTGGCGTCAGATGTAATTTCCCCTTATTTTCCCCTATCCATTGTGCGCATCAAATCAATTGGGTGATGTGAAACTCAGTGGAATTTGAAGTGACGTAAATTGAAATGGCGTAATCACCCTCTTCCATATTAAAATCACTATTAAAATATTTTATTGATGAAACTCTTATCAACATATCCATGTATAATAAAGTTATAAATTACATATAACAAAACTGGTTTTTTATCCAGCAATGACAATCACTAGAAGGACTATTATAGTGGCATCTTTTTAGGTTGTTCCTTTTATAATTGCCTTAGATTAATACTATAGGAACATCTTCTGGCACTATACCACAGGCTTTAATTTAGTTTGGGTATAAACTTATTTTAGTTTAAGATAGATGGCGTAATTTGAAATGTTGTAAAGTTGAGATGGCGTAAACACGCCCCACACTAAGTGTTTTCATATGTAAATAAAGTTAGCAAAGCAAAATTTAATTAATCTGACTTGAAGTGACATAATTGAGATGGCGTTAATTTGAGATGCCGTATTATAAAAGTATATGTAAATTTTGACTATTTTATTGTTTATTTTATTTTTTTGTGATTCAAAATCACTAACGCAAAAAACGCCATCTCAAATTAAATTCAAGATGCCGTTTTTTAAGATGCCGTTTTTGAAATGGCATTTTGTACCTCAAATTTATTGATTCAGAAATTTAAAATTATTAGAGCACTGGGTAAATTCCCAGTTCTACTCACTAAATACTTGAAAGTTTGGCTTGGGAATGCAGAATAATGTGTGGTGAAACTTGGGTTGAATGGGTTACCATTGATTTGCTTCCTGCTTGGTCATTTTGGTTTGACTACTTCCAGCAAGATTGCAGAATGCAGCTTGCAGTGGCCAAACCTGCTAGTTGAGTAAGAAATAAAAGGTTGTGAACTGTGAACTGGTGTTTTGTTCAAGCAGATGATGTGATTGGGTTCTCTTCATAATTGTGGTTTGGAGTTCTGATAATGGCCTGATAGTTGTGGGTACTGTTCTCCACTGGGGAGCTGTCATTTTTTGGTTCCTTTCATACTGATTCTGATTACTTAAGTGGTTGATTGTGTGGTTAGTATTTGGATCCATTGACTTCCAAGCTTTTTGGAGCCTGTTGTTGCATTCAAATTTGACAGTAGGATTTTTTTCTTGGTTTTAACTAATTGCTTATTAATTTTAGATAGTTTTGAACGGTCCAAAGGTTCCAGGTTTAATTACTGAAGTGGAGCACATTTTTAAAAGGCACTAGAACCAAGATCTTGATGCAAAGAAGATTTTTAAAGATAATATTGTTTCCAAACTTAATTTTGATCAATCTAACTGTTGATTCTAAGATTTTGAGTAGTCCAAGGTAGATAAATTGTCTTGACCTCATAAAGATGATCCAATAACCAAGAATTATATGATTTCTTGTCATTCTCAATTAATAGATTTATTCTGGAAGGATTTCCAATCCTTTACAGGTAAATCTTTCACCAGGATGAGAGGCAAGGGGTACATATTACTCCCTATAACTAGGGACAGTTCTTGTTCACATTTGCATCCCTTGTCCTTGGTGCTGTTTCCCATGATGATCTATAGGCGGTTCTTTGACACAGACAGGCCTATTTCTTGGGATAGGTCCACATCAATAAAGCTTGTGTCTGCCTCAGTTTCAATAAAGGCTTTTAATTTCTGGGGGGTTCCATTGATGTTGACTGATACATGAAATAGCTTATAAGACTGGGAGTAAGCATTTATTTGGGCCAAAGAAATGGGTGCAGCATTTTTCTTAGGGCAGACTCTGGTCAAGTGACCTGCTTCATGGCAGTGAAAGCAGAGTCCTTCTCTGAAGTGTCTCTGGAGTTCTTTGAGAGACATTCCAGCTCTGTGAGGAGTGGGGGTTTGATTTTGGTGGTGCTGGGCTGGGCTGGCGTTCTTTTAGTTCATGCTGAGGCCTTTGAACAGAGGGACCAGTTTGTCTAAGCTGAGAGTGGGGGGTGTTTCAGCAGGTTCTTCATGGCTAGGCTCACTCTCTTTTAAAAGATAATGGCTACTAGTTTGTCCTCAATCTGGGTACAGGTTTTTAGCTTAAAAGATTTGTTGATGTATGCCTGGATGGGTCAAGAGCCTTGTTGGATTTTTAGCCAAGAGTTCAGGGTGTAGTATCTGGTGTTATAACCTTCACCTGTGGCCATCAATTCTGCTTCAAACTTGTTGTAGTCCAGATAGAATTTCACATCCTCTGCTGTGGCCTTTCCAAACCAATCAAGGGCATCTCCAGAGAGCATGGCTGCAACCCCAAGTACCTTCTTGGTGTCACTGGAGTAGTATGGGGTGTTGGCTTGAAAGTGTAGACAGAGTACTTGCATGGCACAGTGGGCTTCTTTGAGGGTGAGATTTTCTATATGGGGCATTTCCACCTTTGTGAGGGATTGGCTGAAAATTACGTTCTGCACCTGGGAGGAGGGTCCTTTGGCAGTTTTGGTAGCGGGGTTGGAGTTCTTGGGGTTGTCTGGGGTCACGTTCACATTCTTCCACATGAAAGAGATCAGATTCTTGGTCATCTTAAAGGTCTAATAAGTGATTATTGTTACAAAAAGCATACAAGATGCCCCAAGAATTATCAACATCTTGGAGCTCAGGGTACCAAGTTTAAAATAGATTTCCATAATGTCAGGGATCCAAGCTTGGGCAGCCAGCCTGTCATTTTCAGTGTATATGTGGGCCGGGTTTTTTGCAGGCAGAGCCCACCACAAGAGAGGAGCTAACTTAAATAGGTAGGAAAAGGACATCCCCACCCAGGACCATGGTCTGGAATCCAGGATTATAGTGTCAATCACCCATTTGAGGGTGATCTACACAATCCCAAACAGCTTGCTAGTGTGGTCAGTTGGGAGGTCAGACAAGGAGACGGATGTTGGCTTGGGGGTCACAGGTGATTCCATATTGAGTTTATAGGCAGGAAGGCAGGTAGTTGAACTTGCCTATAAACAATTTTGGTGATAAAGGAATTTAGAGGCCTTGACAGTTGTATCTAACTGCTGATTTTATGTGGGCCAAGAGATCCAGTTCAAGGATCTTTTCCAGGGTGTAATCCTTAAGCTTGGGTTTTAAAGGGTACTCTGTGAGTGGAAGGAACCAAAGAGGACACCTGGAGGACAGGAATCTGCGGGAAGAGGGGCAGGAGGGACAGATGATCTTGTACTGATTTGATAGATGGCAAAGATAAAATAAGCAGCAGCTGTGGAAGCCAAAATAACATAACCTTTATTCATAAATGGCAATAAGTTTAGAGTGTGGGGTCCTTTTGTCTATATAGCACCCCACCTCCAAGCTTAATATTTTCCATGGGGGTTCATCAGGTCATCAGGAAATTTGGGGACAGTTGACTTGGACTCTTGGGTTCAAAGGCAGTGAAATAGCACTTTTCACAGGAGTTCTTTCATTGGTCAGAAATATCAAATTGACAACTTTATTGTCTTCCTCTTGGTTCCTGGTCATGGGATCAGGCCCTGGGCCTGTTCTTTCCTTGGGTGTAAGGTCTTGTCTATAATGTTACAAGGTTATAAACTAAAGCGTTTAAAGCATTAGGGTTAAGATTCAGAAGGTATAAAAAGGTAGGTACGGTCTGTAATATAATTTTACAGAATACTGCTAAAACTTGTATTGGGTTACAAAAGGAGTGATAGAGTTTAAGAACCCTAAACAAAGAATATAAAACAAAGTAATTTAATAAGGAACAATTGGTAACTAAGGGGATGTCAGTATTGGGATACTCTCCATCAGCAAATTGGTACATATAACTGTTGAAAGATTCTTTAATGGAAAATAATGGATACAACAAGCCTAAGTCTTTTTGTTTTACACCTTCAATTATTTAACTAGGAAGAAAAAAAAGAAAAAACTTAGAACTAATAATGTCAAAACATGAGGCTTGACCTGCCAACAAGGTTCCAAGTAAGCAGGTTTGTGACCTGTGACCCAATTATCCATTCACCTGAAGCCAAGTTAGGAATACAACTCAAATTACCAAATACATAACATGAACAAAAGCTGATCACTCAAAGTGGGTGACTCATTTTGGCTCTTGACTCAAAACAGGGATCAAGCCACCCCCCTTCACCATCCAACTGTGTGATCAACACAACAATGTTCCTGTTATTCTTGATTCACAATAACTATATAACCACTATCTCTCAATAAAAATTATCATCTAGTTTCTAAACATTTTCCCCTTTTAACTCTGCTAAAACAGCACAGTTACAAAATTGGTAGCACAGGTAGGTTTCCCATCCTACCTTATCTTGCAAAATTCTGCCTGTTGCCCGTACCTGCCGCGGTCAACAAATCCTTGATAGAATCATGTCTGGCCTTCTGTTAGACTGGACCCCGTACACACCTGGTACGGAAATACCTGATGACTTTGTCCTGTACCAAAACACGGTGATCCCGCTCTCTGCTTTCAACGCCATGTCTGCACAAGAGTTCTTCCAGGCTACCCCCGCTATGCCTTGCCCAACTGATGAGAGTACCATGACAGCCTACATAGCCCAGAGACTTCAAAGTGCTGCCTTGGAACCTTTTTCTGGAGCCAACAACAATAACGCCGCGGCATGGATCCAATCTGCCCAAAGCAAGCTAGTGCAGATGGAATGCCTGCAGAGATTCTGGATTGCAGAAATCTCCATTTGACTGACTCACAACGCTGGCACCTGGTGCAACAAATGGCATGAAGAGCATACTGAGAGGGATTTGGACACCTTCAAACAAGACTTCTTGGCAAGATTTGTGCTGAAGGACACCACACTCATGATCATACGCCAAGTAAAGAATCTAACCCAAACAGGCACAGTGAAGGAGCTCACTCAAGCTTACAATAAACTCTGACTATGTGCCCCCTCAGATATGCCTTTGACACTCCAGCCACCCACATCATGTACTATGATGCGCTTAAGTTGCATGTAATGAGACACATTGACCTGGATCAAGTAACCAACCCGCAAAGCCTATACCGCAAGGCAGAGAAAGCGGAACAAACATCCAACGCTCTCCACAAGGCACAAACAGGAAAAAGAGAACAATCCAAGGATTCTCACCCAGCTGGGCATTCCAACAGACCACCCCCTTTGAACAATAACAGCAGTACAAACCACAAACCCGCAGGTTCAAATGGACATGGGAACAGGAACAACAGTCAATCAAACCAACCCCCATTCCGTGTCACTGCCACCCAAGACAATCAAGACAAGGGGAAAGCCCAGGGAAAGCATTAAGCAAGCCAAGATCTCCCCACACAATTCCTTACTTGCCCAACAATGAATACCACCCTGAGTACTTGGATCAATGCCCAATGATTCAAGTACCCTTGGAAGACCCATTACTGTATACCATTGCCAGAAACCCAAATAAACTGATGTCTTACCCTTTCTGCTTTTGTAGTTACATGGGCTCAGCACTCCTGGACTTGGGCGCAGATTGAACCCTTATCAACAGCAGCTTTGTAGATAAGTTCAAGTTAGCCAATAATCCTTTGCAGATTAAAAACATGGTTTTAGCTGACAAACATCACATTGCTGTGACATGGGAAACCGCCCCCTTCTCTGTCATTCTGAAGAACCTACATTCCACCATTCAAGGTCCTGTCATTGACTTTCCCAAGTTTGACATTATACTGGGACTGGACTGGCTCAAAAAGAACAATCCCCATATATACTGGGCAACCTTGGTATTGACCATCAAAAGTGAAGGCGCCAATCACCAAATCTACCCTGACTCAGTGGAACAGCTCCTGCATGATCATGTCTTTTGTACGTATCACAGAAACCATGGACAAGGAGAATCTCAAGGCAATTGACTGGGACTCCTGCTGGTACAATATTATACATTGCAAAGATCAACAGGACACCACCACATCTCAGGATTGTGATATTGTGGCTTGCCATCCAGAAATCTTCAAGGAGGCTCTGCCTGGGTTGCCACCAGAGAAACACATCCAACACTCCATCCAACTTGAAGGAGAGGTACCTAAGGTGCGGCACATCTACTGCCTTACCCCAAAAAAAGATAACACTCTATGTGCTTACCTCAAGGAAGCGTTGGAGAAAGGATTTATCTGCCCCTTGCAGTCTCCTTTTAATGCTCCTGTATTCATTGTAGCAAAGAAAGATGGTACCCTATGTCTGGTCACAGACTACTGAGCCCTAAACAAAGTTACTATCAAAAATTGTTACCCACTACCACTCATCAATGTCCTCTTTGATGCCTTGGGAGGTACTACAGTCTTCTCCAAGATTGATCTGACTGCAGGATATAACTAGATCCACATCAAGGAAGAATACATCCCAAAAACAGCCTTCTGCACCAAATACAGCTTGTAAAAGTGTGTGTTACTCAACTTTGGTATGACAAACACCCCGTCAACCTTTGTGACCTTCATGAACAAGGTGTTTGCCCCCATATTGGTAAGCACACCTTGGTATACCTGGAAAATATTATTGTCTACAGTCCCTTGGTAGAACAACACCATAAGGACTTGGAGGCAGTCTTTACCACCCTGGCGCAACATAAGCTACTGGCCAAACCCTCCAAATGTCAGTTCTTCCACAAGCAGCTGCCCTTCTTGGGACACATAGTTTTGAAAGACGGCATTAAACCCAACAGACAGAAAATCTAGGCCATCTTTAAAATGCCACTGCCAAAGGACATGTCAGAACTTTACATATTCCTGGGGATGGTTGCCTATGTACAACAATTTATACCCAACTGTGGCTTCCTAACTGTACCCCTGTCCTCCATTACTAGCGCCAAATCTAAGTTTGTATAGACCCTTAACAATACCTATGTTTCAGATGTCTTAAAGAGAAACTCACAACAGCACCCATCCTTCAATACCTCAGATATAATAGGGAATATCAAATGGAGACAGACACATTTGACGCATCCATTGGGGGAGTACTACAAATCAAAAACAATGATGGTGCTTCCCTACCTGTGGCCTACAAATCACACAAACTGACAGATGGCAAGTGTCAATACCTTATACATGACAAAGAGTTGTTAGCAATTGTGCACTTCCTGGTCAAATGGTGTTGTTACCTAGAACAACAGGAGGAATTCACGGCATTGACTAACCACAAGTCACTCATATACTTCAAAACACAAGCAAACTTATCCTGTTGTCAAGCCCACTGGATGTAGCTTCTGGAAAGGTTCAACATGCTCATACAGTATAAGCCGGGCCCAGAGCTAGCCATGGCTGATGCACTGTCACAACTATATGTCAGAGCCACAAGGGGCAAGACAGGTCTTGACCCAGACTGGCCTCTCCTGGTGTTGCATACAAAAGATGAAGGATTTCCCCTGGTACTACAGATATAACAGGAGAAACTGTCATTAAAAACAAGCACCTATTTGCCAACGTCTATAGAACCCTACATTAAAAAATGTCCAATGGGACAACCATCCCATACATTCCTAAACATCAGCAAGTTGATACCATCTTGCGCTACCACAGAGACCTGGGCCACACAAACTGTTGTAACATTTACAAATTCCTAAAACACAAGGCCTGGTGGCCGACCTTGTATCAAGATGTTCAAAAAGTCCTGGACCAGTGAAAAAGTGTGTGAAAAATTTGCCAGGAGTGAGACCCCGCCTAAATCAGTACTACTTATCCACACACAACTACCATTTAAAGTGTGGGCCCTGAATATTGTGGGGCCTATGCCCGGGAAACATAATGACAAAAAGTACATTATTACTTCCATCAACTTTGCCATGCAATGGCCAGTAGTCCAATGACAGGGATTCCTTCCCTGACTCCCTTAATTTTATTGACAACATTAGTTGTAAAGCAAAGACACAACAACACAGCCACCAAGTTTTGTACACCAGTTTGTTTTCTATGCCTGATTGGAACGGGAACCAAACCCAGAATCTTCAAAAAAACACCTATTGTTAGTCTAAAATCAACTAGGCAGTTTACTTTACCTATTTATAATCATTCTATTGAATCAATTTTGCTTTTGCACTTCAAATCAAGTTTGAAAAGGTTAGTAAGTTAAGTGATAACGTCACTTACCGCTTGGCAGATAATTGGCTGCTTTGGACCATCTTGACAATCACAGATCCACTAGTAAAAGATGAAACTGAGGCTCTGCTCTTAAATTGCTTGATATTCACTATGAGCACTGCTTAAATTACCAGGATCTTGTGGCTTGTCTTGCTTCTTTTCCTGTTAGATTTATGTCTATATTACATTTACAGTCCAGAATCAATGCCCATTTAACACAGGTATTAATTTCAACCATGATATTCATGCAAATTATTGATAAATCCCTCTCATCTCCCCCATTACCCACTTAAATTGCCCAGCCTCTATTTTTGAGGCATTTTAAGTATACCAACTTTATCAAACTTAGTTGTTCCAACAATAAAGACTTTATTCTATACCTGCCACTCCCTTACCTTCTGATACTTTATTTTTTGAAGCCATGAGAGGATTTCTATTCCTGTTCTGGTTTCTAGCTTCCTTCTTGTTGGTGGTTTTAAACTTGGAAAGCCCAACACCCACTACTGACTGGTACAACTCCTCTCCAGATGACGCCCATCAAAAGGATTCCTAGCCCATAGATGGTTCAAGTACCCCTCCAGCCACTGGGGACGTAAATTCCAATATGATTGCTTGTTCACTCCGCCTCCTGCCAAACCTTCTCTGGTTAGAAATTACGCCTCCTTCTACCTTTTAACATACATGGTGGGATACTATATGCTTGATAAGTTCAGCTCTATGTTTGGAAGATTTGCCTACTTGGGTCACCTAGGACATCTTGCCATGATCATTGTTCCCATTGGCTTGGTAATAGCAGGGCTTAACTTAGGGGCCTTGGCCCACCAATTAGGGAACTTGTTCCCTGTCAAGTGGGTCCCTGACACCCAAGCAGTTAAAACACATACCAGTAATGACATACAGCCCTTCATAGGAAAAGAAATCATCAGCAAGTTTGGAAAGCCAGAGCTCCTGATAACTGACGGAGGCAAAGAAATGACCTCTGAAGATACCAACATATACCTCACCAAGAATGGGGTCCAGCACACAGTGACAACACCTTACCATCCTCAGGCCAATGGACGCATGGAGCAGCTGAATGGCAGCCTTGTGCAGGCCTTGGCCAAGCTCACTGCCGGGAGACCTGAGGACTGGTACAAGCAGAGACCAACTGCATTGCTTGTGTGCTGGACCCATGTGAACAGATCCACCGGCAAAAGCCCCTTTGAGCTAGTTTATGGAACACAACCCAATATCATCCAGGCGCTATCAGGACCTAAGCTATAGATTCCAGACAAGGTTCCTCCCCGCTCAGATCCCCAGGTCATACAGGCCAATAGCAATAATCAGAAAGAGAAGAAAAGCGTCTACAAAAGACCTTTGCCCCCATCAAAGACAGACACAAGGTTGGCAACAAAGTCTGGGTCATGAATACCAAGAAAAGTAAACTACAACCAGAAAAATTTGGCCCTTCCATCATCCTAAAGGTAAACAAAAACAACACTTACCTTTTACAAGGACTCAGGAAACCTAAAAAGGACAAAGTCCTCCACCATGATTGCCTCAGATCCTGCAAGGCAAGACAAAAACAACGAGAGACTGTGTTGCCCGCCACCAAACAGCAGTTAGTCCAGTATGGCGCCTGGGCTCCCAACAACCTCCCTGACAACCTGCCCCCAGAGGAGGCCAACCCTCAGCTGGGGGGTGTCAAAACAGCAGGCTTGACCTGCCAGCAAGATTCCAAGTAAGTAGGTTTGTGACCTGCAACCCAATTATCAATTCCCAAAAGCCAAGTTAGGAAGACACCTTAAATTACCAAATACAATAACATGAACAAAAGCTTATCACTCACAATAAAGATTATTATCTAGTTATTAAATATTTTCCCCTTGTAACTCTGCTAAAACAGCACAGTTACAACAATAACTTTAACTATAAATTAAAAAATAAAATTCTTAAAATTATAAATCTGAAGTTAAAAATTGATAAAGATTGAAGGGAAGAAATCACTTAGAATTTTGGCTTAAAAGCCTACTCTTCAAAAGCTCTTTATTTATAGGCAAACCATTCCAGTTAGGAATGATAGGCAAAGGAGGAAAAAGCCAAGAACAGGAGAAAACTAGAGAAAGTTAGAGAAACCTGAAGGAGAAAGAGGGAAACAGAAAGCCTAGTAAAAATGCAGATCATCAATGTAAAAACTGGAGAATGCAGCAACAACGTAACTAGGAGTTTCAAAAGGTAAGTAGGAATCTAAACTATTCTAACTTTAAAGTAGAATATATAAGCTAGTTAAATAGCTAGGAAATAAGGAGGACAAAAACAGCAATTTGAAATGTGAATTGACATAAAAAAATGTAAATCAACTTAGAATACTTAATTATTAACTTTTAAATTAAAATTTCAATATTTTAAAAATAAGAAAGATTAACTCAAAGAGAAAAATAAAAAATTATAACTAAAGAGCCTGCCCTTAGGGGCAGGGCATGACATTACCCCCTCCAGATCCAAGCTCAGGATGTGCATGGATATAAGGAATGAGGGCCCCAGGACAGTTTGCAAGGTTGGACAAAGTCTCCCAAGAACTCTCTTCAACAGAATACCCTTTCCAAAGAACAAGGTATTAGAGTTTACTGTAGTGATAACAATGGTTGATAATGGATCAACCTCATACTCATGAGTTCCTTCAACCATGTGAGGAGAAGGTGGTTCATTGTTCTGATGAAGAGGAGGAGGAACAGTATGGATCTTGAGAAGAGAAGCATAGAAGATGTCATGGATAAAATAACCTGGAAGAAGTTGAATGTGGTATGCTACCTTTCCAACCCTTTTGGTTACAAGAAAAGGTCCTATGAATTGGGGACCAAGCTTACAGGAGGACCATCTGATATAAAGATTCTTTTTATTAAGATATACAAGTTGTTGACTTGGATGCTCTTTCTTTCCTGACAGTGACAGTTGGCATGGACCTTGTAAACCTCAATAGCCTTAGAGATATTCTCTTTAAGGAATCCTGGATGAGTTGTAGCTAAACAAAAAACTCCTCTGCTGACGGGGAACAAACAGAGGAGATGACAGAAGGAACAAAAGCAGGAGTATATCCTAAATTTTCCATGAACATAGTCATCATGGTAGAGGAATAGGGAGTAGCATTGTAGTAATACTGGGCTAAAGGTAAATGGGAAGTCCAATTGTCTTGTTGTTTGTTGGAAAAACAGTGTAGGAAACATTCCAGTGTCTGGTTTGTACATTTGGTTTACCCATCAGACTGGGGATGATAGAAGGTGCTAAGAGAAAGGTGGACACCTAGCTGAGTCATAAACTCCTTCCATAACAGGGAAAGGAATTGTGGTCCACAGTCAGAAACAATATATCTTGGAGTGCTGTGGTGGATAAAGACGTGTTTAACAAAGAGGGAAGCAGTCTGCTTTGCAGTGATGTTGAAATTACAAGAAGAAAAAATAGCCTGCTTTGAGAATCTGTCTACAATGAACAGTATGACTTCAAAACCCTCAGACTGAGGAAGCTGGACAATATAATTCAAGGAGACATACTGCCAAGGACCTTCAGGGACTGGGAGGGGCATAAGAGACCCACAGGTTTCTGGTTGGAGTGTTTGCTTCTTTAGAAAATGAGGCAACTACTGATGTATGACTTGACAAAGGTGGATATCTTTGGCTACCAGAAGTGATCCTGGAGTTTAGAGAGAGTTTTCTTATAGCCAGAGTGGCCTGCAACAAAGGAATCATGGAATGTGATGGTTAGTAGCTGTTGAAGGTCAGTGGATGAGACTACTAAAAGGTTGATGAAGTATAAAATACCATCTAAAAGAGAGAAGAAAGTGTTTGTGACTGTCTCATTATTTGTGAGAGCGGCAATAAACTGGGACAAGATTTTGTCAGAAAGCTGGGATTTGTGGATTTGCTTCAGTATGTCAGGAGTTGTAGTACTGATAATGTTGAGTTTGAGGAAACTAAAGGAGGAAGAATAATCTTGGTGTTGAGGATTTTGTAGTCTTCTTCAACTTCAGATAGTAGAGGGTGGCAACTAAGTGTTTCAGGAGGGTATTAAGTATAGCCTTCTTGTATATGAGTTTGAAACAGAAATTTGATAGTTCCAAAACCCATCCAGTGTGTCTTTGAGTGATACAGCGTGACTCAGTGAAGTGAATTAAGTTCTTGTGATCTGTGTAAATGAGGAATGATTCATCAAGTCTCTCAAGGTAGCAACACTAATGCTTGAGTGTTTTGATGATGGCAAGAAGTTCCTTGTCATGTACGGGGTAGTTATTTTAGCTGGAAATATTTTTGCAAGAGGTATGCAACAGGATATTGCATCCCATCCCTTCAAGCTGAAGAAGAGCACCACCAATGGCATAGTTGCTGGCATCAGTCTCAACCAAGAAGGGTTTGGAGGTATCAGGCATCAAGAGAAGGGGAGTGGAGACAAAGACAGCTTTGGTAGTATGAAATGCAAGCTGGGCCTCAGAGGTCCAGACAAACGGAACAGAAGGAGAAGTAAGGGCAGTGAGAGGCAAAACCAGAGAGAAAAATTCCACAAACTTAGGCAATAGTTTGCCAATCCAAGAAAACCACAAAGTTGTGAGCAAGTCTTGGAAACAGGCCAGTTCTGGATAGTATCCACCCTGCTAGGAGAGACAGAAAACCTGTTTTGAGTGATGATGTATCCAAGGAAATCAACCTCAGTGCAGAAGAATGATAAATTTAAAGATTTTGCAAATAGGTTGTATTCTTAAAGTCTCTGGAGGACCTGGGTGACTTGGGCAATGTGATCAGTGAGGGAGAAGGATTATATGAGAATATTGTCAAGGTAAACAAAAAAATCATTAAGGAAGGGAAGAAGCATCTCATTCATTAAGGCCTGCAAGGTTGACGGAGCGTTACATAATCCAAAGGGCATAACATTGTACTCATACAAACCAAATGGGGTACAGAACACAGTCTTCCATTTTTGGCCAGGAAAAACTCTGACCTGGTTGAAAGCGCTTTGGAGGTCAATTTTAATGTATACAAAGCTGCCAGCAAGGCAATTGATCAAAGCCTCAGTAGAAGGAATAGGGAATCTATCCTTGATTGTGATCTTTTTGAGTGCTCTATAATTGACACAAGGGCACTTGGAGACATCTGGTTTACTGACAAAGAAGATGGGGGAGAGCATGGAGACATGTATTGTGACATGAAGCCTTTAGATAGTTCCTCATTGATATAATTCTTTAGCAGGGTGTTATAGAGTCAGAGAGGGGAATGAGTCTTCCCCAGGGAAGAGCAGACCTTGGCTTAAGGTTTATCTGGGTATTGTAGGGCCTATGAGGAGTAAGAAAATTATATTCTTATTCATTAAAGTGATCCTTGAAGTTGGAGTAACAATAAGGTAATACATCCTAGTTTTTAGCAGAAAGAGAAACCAGGATTGTACAAGATATAGTAGTCAGGTTGAGTTTGGAGGGAATTGGGCAAAGAGTACCAGATAAAAGAGATAGTGATTTGACAATTTCATTGCAAGTAAATGAAATCTTGTTGTTTGGGTGATCAAAGTTAAGCAAATACTCTCTCAGCCAAGGGAATCCAAGGATAAAAGGGAAGGATAAGTTAGGGGAGGATTTACACATGACGCGGAAGGGGGAACCTTCCAAGTCAATGTGACAGGTTGGAGGATAGGTGTGGCGCTAGTGAGGGTACCATTTCCCACTTTAACATCAAGGGATCCAACAGCAGGGATTTCAATTAGGTTAGTAAGTTTCTCTTCAATTAAGTTGGAATCAGCACCAGTATCAAGAAGAGCAAGGACCTTAGTGTTCCCAAAGGTCCACAAATGGTCACTAAGACAGTAGGTGACTTGGAAGTGTTGCTAAGGGAAAGCAAAGTGAGAGTGAAGGTCTTGTTGACAAAGGGAGGATGTTTAGAGAGAGGGCAGGCTGTTAGAAGATGGTCCTTTGATCCACAGTAGAAGCAGAGGTTGTTGTTCCTTCTTCTAAGGACTTCCTTGGCAGTAAGGCAAAAACCTCCCCCAGACTTTGGCTTAGTGCCAGGTGGAGGAGTTGAAGAAAGCAGGACCTTGTCTGGCACAAACAACTGGGCTGCAGGGAATAGGTTAGAAGAAGGATGTGTTTTTGAGGAAAGGTATTTTACGGTTTCACTTAACCACTTCTCTGATAAGAGGTTCTAGTTTGTCAGGGAGGTTGTGGTGGACCAAAAATACCTGGAGCAATCTCTTGAGGCCTATCTTGTAGAAGCTACAAGCCTCAGCGTCAGAGGCTTGTAGTCTTGACTGAAGGGAGAAAAACTTCCAGTTGTATTTGCCAAGTGGAAGCAAACCTCGTGTGAGGCCTGAAAACCAAGAAGTGGAGGGAGTGGACAACTCCTTGTCTCCTCCAGAGAAGGATAGGAGTGAACTGGCAAAGAGATTGTAGTTCTGGAGGATACCTGGGTTGCGTATTGAGTGAGAGCTAAACCAATCTCTGTAGTGACCAGTGAGCTTCTCCGCAAGGTAGAGGACCTTCTGAGAGTTGGTGGAGAACTCAGACCCATAAGCAGTAAAGTGGGCCTGTGCATAAGCTAAAGTGTTAAAAATACTAGGGGGTGGTGAACTATGGGCTAAGGTATTGAGAACTACTGTTTGGTTGGTGTAAGTAGTGGGGGTATGATCCTGCTTATTACAAAAGACCTTATCATATAACCAACCAAGTAAGAAAACTACTAGAGATAACAAAGTTACAATAATAATAGAGAGAAACAAAGCTAAAAAGATAATAGAGGAGATGGAAAAAGTGTTGCCTGGGTCAATCACATGTGAAGCCAAAATAATGTAAGGTCTTGCCCATAATGGCACAAGGCTATAGACTAGGGCGTGCAAGGCATTAGGATTCAAATTTAAAAGATATAGAAACGTAGGAACTGCCTGTAAGATAACCTTACAGAATCCTGCTAAAACTTGTACTGGGTTACAAAAAGAGGAATAGAGTTTAAGAATCCTAAAAAAAGGAGATAAAACAAAGTATTTAAAAAGGAACAATTAGTAACTAAGGGTATGTCAATATTGGGATACTCTTCATCAGCAAATTGGTACATAAAACTATTGAAAGATTCTTTAATGGAAAATAATGGATACAACAAGCCTAAGGCTTGTTGTTCTACAACTTTAATTCTTTAACTAGGAAGAAAGAAAAGAAAAGAAAAAACTTAGAATTAATAAATTTAACTATAAATTAAAAAACCAAAATTCTTAAAATTATAGTCCTGAAGTTAAAAATTGATAAAGATTGGAGGGAAGAAACCACTTAGAATTTCAGCTTAAAAGCCTACTTTTCAAAAGCTCTTTATTTATAGGCAAGTCTTTCTGGTTGGGGATGATAAGCAAAGGAGGAACAAGCCAAGAACAGGGGAAAACTAGAGAAATTTTGAGAAACCTGAAGGAAAAAGAGGGAAACAGAAAGCCCAGTGTCGTGAATAACGGCATTCACCATGTTTTGATTTCGCCTTTGGTGGGCCATTTTGAAGACAAATATCTCACTTTTGCTTTTGACTCTCAAAATAAACTGGTTTCTACATCAGGAAATATGCTTGTTTGGTTTCCTGACTCTGCGCAACTCAATCACCCATCTCATGTTTGTGGCAAGTGATCCTACCGTCCTGGTAGTGTTTTGTGGTATTCTCAACCACTATATATTCCATTTCCTTATTCACCAATAAAATTAAGTTCTATTCACATTTTTGTCTTTGTGTCTTCTGTACTTCCGCGCCTCTCTCTAGCCACGCCTAGTAGAGATTATTCATCCAGGGGTGCAAGGTAAACACAATTGCCTTCCCTGTCATCTAATTAAGACTTAGTACAAATTCAATCCTAAGGTTAGGATTTCCTGTTGTGTGTCTGTGCCGTGCCTCAGAACACAACAAAAATGGTGCTCACTACAGGGGCTGTAAGCCCCTTGGTTATCCCTTTTGCATTTATGTTTTCAGGTCCCTCGCCTCCGCCTATACAAGAGCCAACTTTGCATGAAATTAACAGTCCTCCTATTGAGGAAGACATTGCCAACCCGCCTATTGTCCCTACTGTGCTGAACCTTGAGAGTGGTTCCCGCCTAATGGCCTACCCTTTGGGTACCCCTGACTTGGAACAAGTCATGGAGGTAGCCCTTGGGATAGCCCGTGATGGGGCCATCCCTTGCCTTCAGCTACAGTTTAGCCGTGCCAAATACTATGAGTTAATTGTGGCCCCTCAATTTCTACAACATCTCCTCTCAGTGGCTGGCTCCGCCAATCACCTGCTGCCATCCTTTGTACAGCCCGCCTTGGCCCACCACCAGATGGTGTTGGGACTCCACGTTCAAGAGATCTCATCTCTACAAACAGCTGTTACCCATCATTGGGACCAGTTTGCCGCCTACCAACAATGGATTTGTTCCCTGTTCTCCCTGGTGTCTGACAATCAGCGTGATTTGGTCACCTCTCAAACACATTTAGTCAATTCTATCAAGTGAATGTGCCAGTCCATCACTGAGTACGTTAGGGAGCAGCTACATGAGCTTCATCAGTTAGAATAACCCTGTCAAACGCAAGTAGACTCCACCCTAAACGCTTACCTCACCAACTTTGAACGCCTAGTGCAACACCTCAATGCATTCAGTGCCTATTTCTTTGAGCAATTGCAACAGGTAGCTGACCTTGCCGCCCAAGGTCTAAATGAACTCAGTGCGGAATTTGATCAAGAGAGAGCTACCACTGCTGCTGCTATTGCCAATCTTCAGAGTCAGGTGAATGAGCTGTCTACTCCCAAACCTGATGCCCCGCCTTCTCCTCCTGCTGATGATCTGGTGGACAGAGAGCAGAGGATCTGGGAGGCCATCTGAGAATTACGCTCTTCCACTTGTAGCCAAGGACGTCCTACTGAAATGCCTCAACATGACCCCCAGGTTCTTGCGCTGACTGCTCAGGTTGCTGAACTACAGCAGGAAGTTGCTGCTTTATGTGAGGTAGTGATGGCTGCTGCTAGTCCACTCAGGGTTAACAAGGAAGATGGATGTTGTCCTGGTTTGGCGGGGGCTTCTCAAATCCACTGCGCTAGGAAGTTGATTGCCCTAGCTAATGAGGTGGATCATTTGAAACAAGATCAGACTGAGTTGGACAGAGACGTACAGGAGATGAGTGAACTGATAGATTTATTAAAGGATAGATTCTCCCCCTGCCTGTGAGTGGAGCCATCCCTTACTTTGCAGCTGGCTGAGCTCTCCACCGTTGTCACTACCCAAGGACAACAACTAGATGTTACTGAACAACAGACCACTCTAGCCAACTACGGGTGCCAGAACTACCAAGACTCTGACAACCCTTGAAGAAAGTGTTCAACAACTATGGGCTAGACAACCCCCCTCCAAATCTGAAGCTGAGTTCTTCCCGTGCATAAATGTACTTGATAGCAGCAATGGTGGTCCAGCTCCCAAGGCACACTTCAAGCCTACTTTTAAGCAAGTCTTTGATCCCAAAACCTCAACTATTTCAGCTTTCTTAACTATTTATGAGACTGCCATGAGACGAGCATCAGATGAGGTTAAGAAGGAACACATTCTAACCTGTCTACACCTGATTTGTCAAGAAGTAGTCGTGCCAGAGCTACCCACCATTGAGACCTGGGAAGACATGAAACAGCTCCTGATTGACAAATTTGGTGGTGATCTTAGCCTGGAGGTGAAAAAAGATGCCTTCATGCACATATCTTTCAAGCCCAAAGAGACGTTAGCTGAATTTGCAGACAGATTTTACATGGAGGGACAACAGTTAATAACAAGCAGACAATTGACAGTGCATGAAGCGTATATGGCCTGCGCCCAAGCCCTCAAGGTGAATCAACTCATGTGCCTTCATTTCAAGGCTCACAAGGCTATGCTGTCCTGCATGAAAAGTATAAAGACACTGCTACAAGACATGCATCTTACCCATTCTGGGGCAGTTGTTTGGGAGAGTTGTGCCGCTTCCAACTCTGGCTCCTTTTCTTGTGGTCCTTGTATCCTCACCATGAACTTGCAAAATCCTCCTTGACGTCAGGGTTGCCACAACTGCGGTCAGATAGGCCACCACTCTTGTGTCTGTACCAATCTGCAGGTTGAAGGAGCTGATCCCAAGGATCAGCTGGGAAAAGAACAGCCAACCTAGAGGTGGAGACACTCTTGGTTGACAATTCTTCCCAGTCTCCTTCTACACCTCCGCCTGCTACTGACTCTGAGCCTGCTGATGATGAAGCTCCTCCTATCCTCCTTCTGTTCAATGACATTTCTGATGATTCTGATGTGGATGAATCTGATGTTGAAGACCCTGATGCATATGGGTATTCTGTTCTTGCTGTCCCTGAGACTATTGCAGTTCCCTACAAGCTACAATCTGGGAAGACTACAACTACCTCCAAGCCCTTGTCTGAGGCCAAAGCGGTTGTCTCCTGTCCTTATCTTACTCAGGCAAAACAGTCCCCTGTATTAGTGAAATCATCAGAGGAAGCCGCTGAAGTTACAGATGCTGTTTTCAAGAATGTATCTGTCTCACTCCCTCTCCAAACTGTATATAAGGAGTTTCTGGGACTATGATGCATGATTGAGAAATGGGACAAGAAACTAGCTGAGGCGCAGGATATCTTGGCTGTTCTTCCACCCTTTGGACGCACCACCACCCAAGTAGAGATATCTATCCAAAAAGTAAAGATTAAAGCCGTCCTAGACACCAGGTCTCCTGCCAACGTTGTTTTTTCTAAACTGGTGAAGAAACTTAAGCTGGCCCCCAATCTCAACTACCATCAATCCTATGGCACCGCTGGTCTCTCCATGACTTGCGCCATTGGCGTGTACTCTACCTTGCCAATGCAATTTGGTAAACTCCTGTTGGCTGCACCAACTGTTGTTCTAGAAAATGAGAGCTATGACCTTTTGGTTGGTACCCAGTTCCTTTGGGAATATAATGGGATCATCAACCTAAAGGATGGTTATCTTTCTATCCTAGGGTACATAGTCCCTCTGATCATTGAGGAGCCAATCAAAGTTCCTGGTAAACGTTTAAAGACATGTACTCTGGAGTACCCCACTGGGGGTTTCACCCTAAAATACCAAACCCATTCCACCAACATGAAGTGTCCTCCCATGGCTTGCCCTGCATCTGAAGGGATCCCTCTCATGGCCACGTCTGCTATCACCATCCCTCCAGGCTCTCAGGCTATCATAGACTCCAAGATATCATATGAACTACCTGAACAAACTTTCTTAGAGCTGTACTCCCCTCCTTTGCTGGGGCGTAACAAGCCTTACCTTTGTCCTGGAATTCTGGTAGCTTCCCACAAGGATCCTGTTCATTTACTAGTTGCCAACCTTACTGCGCTTCCTATGACTGTATCCAGAGGACATGTTGTTGGTTACAGAAAGTTGTTAAATGCTCCTGACGTCTTGTCTCTTCACCCTTTTGGAACGTTTTAAGACTTTAACCTACCCAAAGACAAGCCTCAAGTCCTATCTCTGTTCACTGCCCAAGACTTCCCTTAGTTGTCCCTGGTTCAACAGAAAGAAGTGCTTGATTTACTAGAACAATTCTCAGACATCTTTGCTAAAGATAGCACTGATTATGGGCTGGCCAAAGTTGTGATTCATCAGATTGACACAGGAGATGCTCCCCCCTTTTGTGCTAAGCTATACCGCCACAGCCAAGTGGAAGATGTGCAGGTTTCTAAGGAGCCTAAACAACTGCTGGATGCTGGACTGCTAGCTCTCTCTCAAAGCCCCTGGGCTTCTCCTCTGCTTATCTTAAAGAAAAAGGATGGAGGCCACCAGATTGTGATGGACTATCAGAAGTTGAATTCTCTAACCAAGAAGGATTCTTATCCCTTACCGCGTATTGATGACGCTCTTTGACGCCTTGGAGGTTCTAAGTTTTTCTCTGCCATGGATTTGGCGTCTGGTTACTGGAAAGTTGACCTCTCTCCTGAAGACCGTCAGAAGGCTGCACTCATCACATCAGAAGGATTGTTTGAACCTACCTGCATGCCACAAGGGCTCTGTAATGCCCTGGCAACTTTCCAGAGGGCCATGGACTCCATCCTGCGTGACTTGAAGTTGTCGTGTGTCTTAGTCTATCTAGATGATATAACAGTCTTCAGCGCCACTTTCACTGATCACCTAGCCCATCTTAAAGAAGTGTTCATAAAGATCCAAGAAGCTGGCCTCAAGCTAAAGCCCTCTAAGTGTTCTTTCCTCAAAGAACGCCTTGAATTCCTGGGCCATGAAGTAACCCAAACAGGGATTTGTCCAATGACCAAGAAGGTTGAAGCCATTGACAAAATGCTTCCGCCCACCAACCTCTGAGAAGTACAAGTCTTTTTGGGCATGATGGGTTACTATAGACAATTCATCCCTGATTTTGCTGATACTAGCAAGCCTATGGTCCAACTGTTGTGTAATGTTCCCTTCAAATGGACCGCCAGCCAACAGCAAGCCTTTGAGACTCTAAAGCAGAAACTCAAAGAAGCTCCCATTTTAGTGTACCCCAATTACAATAAGGAATTCATCTTGTACACTGATGCTAGTGACCTTGCTATTGGGGCTATCTTGGCTCAGCTCAACAATGAAGGTGTGGACCACCCTGTAGCCTATACTTCCCATGTGCTGAATAAGCATGAAAAGAATTATAGTGTTACAGAGAAGGAGTGTCTTGCTGTGCTGTATACAGTCAAACAATTCCGCCACTATGTGTATGGTACCCACTTCACTGTTGTCACTGACCATGCTTTGCTCAAATGGTTACAACAACTTAAGGTGCCTGAAGGACGCTTAGCCAGATGGGCCCTCCGCCTGCAAGGTTATGGCTTCACTGTGCTCCATTGCCCTGGGATTCAACATCAGAACGCTGATGGGTTGTCCCAAATGCCCATCCTTGCCCTACATCCTGCTGAGGCAGACCAACTGTACAAGCTAATTGGCTACCCTTCTTCCTGGGAAAGTGAGACAGAAGAGGTTCAACTTGCCTTGTTCAAATTGTCTGAAGATATCCTCATACTCAGCAACCAACTCTTCAAGAAGGTACGGGGTCAATACCTGCCATACGTGCGCCCCAGTCTTTGCCTCTCCTTAGTGTTGCAAGCTCATAAAGAAACTGGCCATGGAGGCATTGCCAAGACCTTTGACTGGCTTCAGAAGAATTACTTCTGGGAGAATCTTTGCCTGTTGATCCCAGATGTCATAGCTAGTTGCCATGACTGCCAACTTCAGAGGCCCCGAGCTGCTTCTCACAAGTTCAAATTGGTCCCCCCTCAACATGCCTTTCACACTGTTAGCATTGATGCTGTAGGCCCTCTTCCCCGCTCCCGTTCCGGATGCCGCTTTATCCTGATTGCTGTTGACCACTTCAGCAAGTGGGTAGAAGCTTGCCCTACTAAAGACATCACTGCTAAGACTACTGCTGCCTTCCTACTGCAAGATGTTTTCTACTGCCATGGCTGTCCTCAAGTGCTGTTGTCAGACAACGGAACCAACTTCAATGCCAAACTTGTAACCTCTATTGTTGAAGCTCTAGGAACTCACCAGTCTTTCTCTGCCCCCTATAATCCTTCCGCTAATGGGGCAGTTGAGCGTGCCAATTTGACACTGGTTTCTATCATGAGAAAACTCACCTACTCTGACGCTGCTAATTGGGATCTATACTTAACTGCTGCACTCTTTGCCTATCATCTGAGCCAACATTGGGTCACAGGGTACTCCCCCTTTGCCATATTGTATGGGCGTGAAGCCACCACTCTGTTGCTCTTAGGGGTTCCCCTACTCTCCTCTGATAAGGCCATGAATCCTGATGACCAATCAAAGACTTAGTCAACTGCATCATCAATATACAGGCCACTGCCTACACTTCTGCATATAAGACTAAGATGCTCGAGCTCTCTCCTGACAACGCTGGGCGCTCCCCCTTGCCTGAGTTTGATGTTGGTGACCATGTCCTGTACTACCAACACCGTGTGGGTGGGCGCACACACAAGCTGGACTCACTGTGGATTGGTCCTTTAGAGGTGACTTTCAAACAAGGGTCTGAGTACACTGTAAAGCTCCTCTCCAGTGGTCGCCCTTTTGCTTGTGTACACACCAAGTTCCTCTGCAAGTATCACCCCCCTAAGGCTAATCTAGAGGGGGGCAATGTTGTGAATAACAGCATTCACCATGTTTTGCTTTTGCCTTTGGTGGGTCATTTTGAAGACAAATCTCTTGCTTTCTGCTTTCAACTCTTGAAATGAACTGGTTTCTACATCAGGAAATATGCTTGTTTGGTTTCCTAACTCTGCACAACTCACTCACCCCACTCATGCTTGTGGCAAGTGATCCTACTGTCCTGGTAGTGTTTTGTGGTATTCTCAACCACTATATATTCTATTTCCTTATTCACCAATAAAATTAAGTTCTATTCACATTTTTGTCTTTGTGTCTTCTGTACTTCTGCGCCTCTCTCTAGCCACAACTAGTAGAGATTATTCATCCAGGGCTGCAAGGTAAACACAATTGCCTTCCCTGTCATCTAACCGAGACTTAGTACAAATCCAATCCTAAGGTTAGGGTTTCCCGTTGTGTGTCTGTGCTGCGCCTCAGAACATAATACCCAGTAAAAACGCAGATCATCAATGTAAAAACTGGGGAATGCGGCAACAACGTAACTAGGAGTTTCAAAAGGTAAGTAGGAATCTAAACTATTCTAACTTTAAAGTAGAATATATAAGCTAGTTAAATAGCTAGGAAATAAGGAGGACAACAACAGCAATTTGAAATGTGAATTGACATAAAAAAATGTAAATCAACTTAGAATACTTAATTATTAACTTTTAAATTAAAATTTCAATATTTAAAAAATAAGAAAGACTAACTCAAAGAGAAAAATAAAATATATAACTAAAGATTATGCCCTTTGGGGCAGGGCAGGGCATGACACAAGGTGAAATATCCTGATTGGCCACCAAGGCAGTCTTCAAGCCTATGAAGAAGATGGCAGGAATTTTGTTGCCTCCATTAGGCACCTTTATTACTCCTTAATTTGGTACAATGATCCCTTTGGTTTGGCTAGCTTCACCTTTTAGACAATCATTCTTGGCTTCAGCTTGCAGGGGCTTGACCCCAGGAAAACGCAGGCAGGCAGCCCCTTGGTCCTCAGGGCTGGCAGCCTGCAGAGGCTCAGGATCAGGGTTCAAATCCTGCCCTTGGGCCCAGGTTTCAAGGGGAAGAAATTTGACAGTCCTGACACAAGTGATGATACTGTATCCTACTTCTTGTCAATACAAAATATTGATACAATCCTTCAATACCACAGAGATCTGGCACACACCTGTAGCAGGAACTTGCATGAATACCTCAAGACATGCTACTGGTGGCCCAACATGCTGGACAATATCAAAGAAGTACTAGAGCAATGCAGAGTCTGTGAAAAGTATGCCCAATTCAAGGTACCTCCCAAACCAGTAATACTAGCATCAATTAAACAGCATTTCAAAGTGTGGTCATTAGATATTGTGGTATTAATGCCTGTCAATAACAAAGGAAAAAGGTACATTGTAACAGCTATCAACTATGAAGCCAGGTGGCCTGTAGCACAATCTACAAAAGAACACAAAGGCAATGGTGTGAGACCATTTATTGGTAAAGAGATCACATCTAAGTTTGTTAAACCTGAACTTCTGATTACAGATGGAGGAACTGAACTTAAAAACATTTACATCAATATCTACCTTGCTAAGCATATAATAAAACACATCTTAGCCAGCCCCTATCACCTGCAAGCAAATGTCAGAGTAGAAAGACATAATAGCTCCCTAGTAGAAGCCCTCAGTAAGTTATCTGCCAACAATCCAAAAGCCTGGGTTGACATGCTGCTAACAGCGCTTATGGTGTGTAGTGTGATGCTCACAGATAAGTAGAGGTAGTGAGGAAAGTACATCTTATAAGCTTCTTCCTGAGAAGCTATGGAAACTACTGCTACTGTAAATTCAGAACCTGAACGTAAAAATGCGGGATTGTCAAATCCTTGGTCCAAATTTTAAATCACTTTTGCAGGCAACTCAGCTGAGTGAAAAATAAAATATTTAATAAAATCAAACATTTAATTTGACTTTTTTGATTTATTTAAATTGGCAAATTTCAAATCTCTTGAGCAGATAACTCAACTAACAAAAGAAAAAACCCAGCAAACAAATGTGGGATACATGAATCAGAAATGCGGGATTCTAATGTACAATTTGAGATTTCCTGTATTTCAAACAAATCATAGACATCATGTAAAACTTAAAAAATCTGAAATTGTGGGATTTTCAAATCCAAGAACCAAGTTTCAAATCATAATTAAAAGGAATTTGAAATAAATATAATTTATGGGTGTCTCAAAAAGGACGCTAAAGGATCTAGAGTGAATTTGTGCTGATTCTTTTAGGAATCATAGGCATTCTCAAAAATCACCCTATTACAATTTAGGACGGCTAAAATTTATATCATAATATTCACAAATTTAACATATATAACAATAAAATTGACTAAAATATACATTTCTCTTCTAGAGTTTAAAGTTTTAATAAAAATTCATTATGTCTTCTTTCAATAAAAACCAAGTCAACAAGCTGTTCCCTGTCCTTGACAAAATTATGCAGGGCTACACTGGGTCTCTTAACAGGGAAGCCTCTGTCTATGGCCACTCTCAACCAGCAGGCCTCCCCCCAAGCACTACCCAGGAGTGTGTTCTTTCTCCTGCATCCTCAAGCATAGTCCTGTTTGCCCATCATGCACAGGCAGCTGCAAACCCAAATCCTGTATCAACAATGGCATCTGAAACCAGCCATTTGAGCCATGGGATCACCCAGAGAGCCCAGGACCCCAAAACAGCCAATCAGATGGCATTGAACAGTTACCAAGATGGACACAACCCTCCCCCAGCCAATCAGCCTGCAAGACGCAGAAGAAAATTGATCACTCCGGACATTGTTCTCAAAATGGTTGAAAAGTGAGGGAAGCTTATGTCCCTTGGGGAAATTGCGGCCGCAATGGGTTTTGCAAAGTCAACTGTGGCTGCAACCCTGCAAGCCCACGCCAACTGTGGCCCCCCCACCAAGAAGACACCAACTGGTGCCTGTACCTCTGCCAAAGGTGATACAGCCCATCCCCTTATGATGGTCATTATGGAATGTGACCTGTGGATGCCCCTGGTCCAGGTACGTCTCCAGTTGGGACTCCACAGCATCTTCACCAACAAAAGAACAGTGAATTCATGGATGCATGGAGCCGTGGTTGCTGCTAGAATCTTGTCCAATCAAGTTCTCAGTGGCCCCATTTTGGTGGATATTAACCCCTACAATTCAACTATTATTAATTTTATCAAAGGAAGGGCAATGAGGGCCTGTAATGACGTAATCTTCCTGTTGTATGCTAAGATATCTGCAAGTATCCAAGACTTTGGAGAGAAGTGTATCCAGTCTGACATGTACAAGCGCAGCCCAATATTTTATTGGTTTGTTGGGGTTTTATTGGCAGTTTCTCCATTGGGTGTCAATTATTACTCAGCAATATCAAACACCAAAGATGGGTATGCCTACCAGACAGAGCTCAAGGCCATGCTGGAGGAGTGGGCCACACAAAACACTGTGCACACAGTTGTACTGGGTGCAGAGATGGAGCAGTGGGAATGGGCTACCCAAGAAATCAGGGCTGCAGGGCATACCTGCTAGTCCTAACCCATCAACTACGCCAACATGCATCTTGCAGATGTATGTCTCTACAATTTGGTTCCGCCCTCAGGCTCTTAAAGCCTGCCACCTACAACAAACTATGCACCCAAATTGATAAGGGGTATGAGCTTTTCCCTTCTGCGTCCTTCCAGGACTTATTTGATCTCATCATCTTCTATGCAAGTGATAGTGATAAGTCCAGAAAGGACCCCCGTCTCCCCTCACGCCAGTACATCAGTTTTGTCAAGCCAGTATATGTGACCAAAGAAGAATTTGAGCAATTGAAGCAATCAGCTCTTGCTGCCCCTTCTCAGTCAACAAACCCTGCCTCCCCATCAAGCCACCTGCCTTCCAAGCCTGACTCCCCAAACCACCACCCATTCCCTCCCCACTATCTCTGATGCCGCCTCTTTCACAGGCGCAGATGAAGGCAATGTTCATTCTGCCCATTTCCTCCCCTTCCTGTCCTTTGATTAGTAAATAAATCTTTTCTTTGTGACAACTTATTAAAATTGATATCTCTCTTTCAATTCATAATTAATAATATTTTCTTTTTACATTATCAACATTTCCCATATAAAAAACAAGGCTGTACATTTTATGAAAGGCTTAAAATTATTGGCATACATATTTTTCATCATCATTAATAAATTAGAGACAATAAAAGTAAATATTGCATTAAAATATTGCAATTACACATCAACTCTTGATATTTTGATATTATGTGCATAGCTCAATGCATTTTGTTTAATAAAATCCATTGTAAACTTGGCCTTTTCCATTATAATTTAATGAAATGAACTGTGTTTATATTAGAGAGCCATCAATGCTTAGTACAAATATTGAAAATTAGTACATTTTACAGCCTGTATATTTACCTATTGGTAATAATTCTGTAAACTTTCCAGTTGGATTTTGCAAGGTAATAATAATGGTATGTGTTAATGAATTACTGTTTATTATCATTAATTGGCTGATTTCCTTGCTGTGGCAATACTGTGTTTTTGATGTTTACTCACTAGTTTCCAATTGGATGATTTCACATCCAATTGCACAGGCAATAGGAAATCAAGCCGCCACCCCGACCACATCCAGTCTTGGGGTGGCGGCTTGTTTTCCTATTACCTGTGTGATTGGATGTTAAACTAACCAATTGTATATTAGTGTGTAAATATCAGAAAATGCACAATTGCCACAGCAAAGAAAACCAGCCAATTAATGACAATAAACAGTAATTTATTAACACATTACATTATTATTACCTCACAAAATCCAACTGAAAAGTTTACAGAATTATTACCAATAGGTAAATATACAGGCTGTAAAATGCACTAATTTTCAATATTGTACTAAGTGTTAATGGCCCTAATATAAACACAATCCATTTCATTAAATTATAATGGAAAAGGCCAAGTTTACAATGGATTTTATTGAACAAAATGCATTGAGTTATGCACATAATATCAAAATATCAAGAGTTGACGTCTAACTGCAATATTCTAATACAATATTTATGTTTATTGTCTTTAATTTATTAATGATGATGAAAAATATGTATGAGTTGAAGATAGTACTATAAATTCAGAACCTAAAGGTAAAAATGTGGGATTGTCAAATTCTTTTGCATAAACTCACCAATTTAATGGATTAATTTTCATCCCAGAACAATTTACTTTTTTATATAAAAGGATGGAAAATATTCCAGTGAGTTGGTGAGTTTACGCAAAAGAATTTGACAATCCTATATTTTTACCTTTAGGTTCTGAATCTATAGTACTATAAAAACCAGTTTTTTGATGGAATTCAAACAAAATGTCAACAATCTATAACTTGACCAACAAATTAGAAGTACACCTGCAAAAGGTTGTTGAAATAGAAAAAAATATCAGGGAAATAGTGACAGGAAAGCTGGGTAACAAGGGCCAGCCACTAATCCAGTCAAAAGAAAATGCTCTGGATAAATTGGGAAATATTATAGATGAAAAGAACAAAGAAGCATTACTTAATATACAGGGAACAATTTTATCAAGTCTGAAGTTCAACAACGCGGCCTAAAATTTGTGGGAGTTCTGGCAGGGGGCCAAAGAAAACAATAAGATCAAACTAATTAAAGGAACAGAAATTCAAAAGGAAATCAACACCAATGAAGAGGAAAACAATCAAATGAAAACAAATGAAAATGAAACACAATCAAGAAGCAGAAGCGCTTCAAGAAATACAGAAGCTTTATCAAATGAAACCCAAGAAGAAACACAAGTTGCAAGAAAAATAAGAAAAATTAAGCCCAGGAAATTTAATGAAGAGCATCCAGCACTCATGAAGTTTGCCAAAGTGGCGCCTGTGGCTGAGGGGGCCACAGGGGAAACAATTAGTAAGTCTTTTTATGTTTTACTTATATTTATTTTAGTCATCACCAGGAATGGGGATGAGGTTGCAGAAGTGGCAGCTTATACACCAAGTTGGTTTTATGGGGGTTACCAGTCACTGGTAGCCCCTGTAAAATAAATAAAAACTAAATAAATAAAATAATTCAACAGAATATGAACAATTTTTCAAATATTGAAGCTCAAGATAGGAAATATTCACCACCTGTGGGGGGCTTGCCATGGATAAGGGAAGCATATGAACTAGGATCAAATATCAAAATCAAAGAAATGAATGAAATTTGCGGGGATATCAAACTGAACTTCAATGAATACATATACAAAAGCATTCAACAATTCCCCTTCACAAACATCAACAAATATGAAAAGAATTTAATAAAAACCAACTTTCAAATAGGAAATGAATATTTAAAATCTGCAATTTTTAATGAAGTTTTTAAGGCACTATCAAATAAAGTCAGGGGTGCAGTCCTCGTGAATAATTTTAAACCTTTATTAATATTGTTTGCCGAGGCCCGGGGGGCTGATTCAAGTCAGGCGCCCCCTGGAACCCTCTTCAAGTTCAACCAAACGTCCTATATTAATAGGCTAGTACAAACATTAAAAAATTATGCATGTTCTTGGAAAAGTATACCTCACAAAGGATCCATGTTGCGGTATACCTGGGAGTCCTCCTCCACTGCATATTAAAAACCAACGTCAAAAAGTTGGAGGATGTACCTATTCAAATAGACATTTGCCATATAGCCCTCAGCCGCCAGAAAACACCACAGGGATACAGGACAGTTGAGCATGTCCTCTATGATTCATTTGCATTGGCAACACTATACAGGTACTATGTGCCCCCCAAAAAAACCTACTGGTCAATTTGCTCACCTGCTTGCCTTTTATCAAACAATCAGCAACCACCGGGGTACAGGGCGCCACCCCTCTAGAAATCACATCCAGAGTTGTCCACCACATACAGAAGAGTATGTGGTCTCAATTGAACGCATTAGCAGAAAATTTAATTTTGGGGTATAATTCCCCAGAATAATCACATTCCCTTTGCAATTACCATCCCCCCAATAAATTTTTTCCCCTTGCCAATTATTTATTTTAAATTTTTTATATTTTAATACTGAAATATGTACTATTAACATTTTACTATAAAAATTTTAATATTACATATTTAAATATTAAAAATATTTAGTATCTAAAATTTAATATTAAAATTTTAATAATACATATTAAAATATTAAAAATTTTAATATCAAATATTTTGATATTAGAATAAATCACAATTTAATAAAAATAGTTAAATTTCAAATATTTAAACTTTAATATTTAACTTTTAAGATTTATAATTATAATTTTACTTTTAATATTTTAATTTTTATTTTAACTTTTAGTATGTAAATTATAATATTAATATATCAAATATATTACAAGCCATTAGTTAAAGTTGTGACCATGTCAAATATTAAAAAACTTAAAAATGTTTTTATTTATTATCTTGTTGAGTACGGGTTTATTTATCACATAGATAAACATCAAGAATTAAATTTATCTGCATCATGCAGCCCGCTCCACTATTGTTCTAAACAAATGATTGTTTATAACTCAAATTACCTTTCCTTTGTAATGTGATTTGGTAAAAATATTTGATATACTTGACCTGTGTCCCAAGTACTAATTAGTAAGCAATACATGAAAATCATTGGTGGTTGTGTTGTGTGGCTATAGTGGCACTGAAATAACAAGGATCAGATGATGACATGCAAGGTCCAATTTGTGGCTTAAAAAAGCCAAAGTACCATCAATGATTCACAATTATTTAAATAAACTAATTTATTTCTATTTTTTTAAATTATTCATTTGTTAGCGCAAAAGCCAATAATAATATTCAGTGCATTATAATAAAAATATATTCTTCATACCTAGTATAATCAATTTTACTTACCTTTTCTATGTATTCTTAAATGTCTATAATACATTCAAATGTCACATTATTATATATAAATAATAATTATTGAGACCTAATAAAAACAAACTAAATAAAACCTGGAGCGCCCATTTATCTGATTGGCTTGGAGGCCAGGGCTTTTTGGAGGAAGGATTCCGAGTGCTCATAGAAAGCCGCCACCACATTGGGTGGCATTGCAAATTGACTGATCTCAATAATGTTGAAGAGATCCTCTGTGTCTTGAGGGAGGCCTTGTTTCACCTTATTCTTTATCCAACCAAACACCTCCTTGATTGGATTCAGAAATGGAGAATAAGGCAGAAGGAAGAGGAGTCTCATTGGGCAGTCTGCAAGGCGGTGGCTGGCAAAATGGCTCTTTTTGTCAATGGGGGGAATTCAGACAAAACCAGATCCACTTTGTGGAGCCCAACATTATCAAGCACAACAACATTGGTTGTGCCGCTGTAATTTATCTGCAGATACTCCTTGACAGCTCGGAGAAAATTGAGAAAGGTCCTGCTGTTATGGGAGCCTTTAATCATATGATACTGGTCCAACCTGCAAGGACTAAGAAGCGCAACCATGGAATTGGTCTGGGAACGGACAGCTGCACAATGGACTATGCTGTCCTTGGACCCCTTCTCAACCCACCCATGCCTAGACCTGAGTGAGGAGGAAAACAACAATTTGTCAATATAGAAGAACTGGACATTCCCAGTCTCCTTTAGTGCCAGATATGTCTCAGCATAAATGTGTTGATCCTCAATGGTCTTTTCACTGTTTCTATTGTACAGAGAAACTCCAAGAACCTTCCACAAGAAGCCCAAATCAACCATTGCTTTGTAAACAAGGGTTTTATAAACAGAAAGCCCAAACTCTGTGGCAAGCATCAATTGGACAGCAAGTGTGTTCAGGTGGCAATCCTTGGCTACCCACTGCTTTATTGCATCAATATGAACAGGCTGAAGGAGTTTGGGCAGCCACTTAGCCTGAGTGGATTCAGCAATTTGCCCGGTGTTGCCATACTTGGTGTTGATGTTGGCAATGTATCTGGCCATGACACCAAATTGGGACGCAATATCCCAAACCACCATTCCCCCATTCAAGAAATTGAGGAGAGCTTCATGCTCACTATCTGTCAACTGATGTCAGCCCTTGGCAGGTACCACAGCATCCTGGCTACCAGGCTCAACACAGGGGACAGGGACCTTTGTGTAGAAGGTGGGATCACGCTTACTTGCAGTGGCACCATCAATGGTTGAATACACAATAGGCGCAGATGGTTCCTCAGTGGTGGTCAATGGCTTGTAGGTGGTGTCAAAGACGCAGGGGCAGGAAGTAGCAACTCTTGGATCAAGAGTGCGGGGCTGGGTGACAACTGGGTAAACAGTGGAGGTGTAAGTAACCTCAGTGTTCCCAGTGACCCTGGTGTAGGAGACTTTGGTAGCAGGCCTTGAAAGTGGCTTCTTCCTGGGATTCAAGCTGGTAGTTCTGGCTTGGGATGTGGGAGGTGGTTGGCTGGCGCTGACACCTTGGGAGGCCTGTGTGTTGGCATTACTCCCCTTGAGTTGGGTTCTGGGTCTGTTCTTGGACCCTCTGGGACGCCCTTGTGGACAGGATGCCCCGTGGGCTGGTGCAGGAGATGGTTGGGAATGCAATTGTTGGTCCATAAAAAATATATTTTAGATTAAATACTGCAAATTCAGAACCTGAACGTAAAAATGAAGGATTGTCAAATCCTTGGTCCAAATTTCACATCACTTTTGCGGGCAACTCAGCTGAGTGAAAAATAAATATTTAATAAAATCAACCATTTGTTTTGCTTTTTTGGTTTATTTAAATTGGCACATTTTGAATCTCTTGAGCAGATAACTCAACTAAAAAAAGACAAAAGACAAAACACAGCAAACAAATGTGGGATACATGAATTAGAAATGCGGGATTCTAATGTAGAATTTGAGATTTTCTGTATGTCAAACAAATCATAGACATCATGTAAAAATTAACAAATCTGAAATTGCGGGATTGTCAAATCCAAGCACCAAATTTCAAATCAAAAATGAGGTGAATTTGAAATAAATATAATTTATGGGTGTCTCAAAAAGGATGCTAAAGGATCTAGAGTGTATTTGTACTAATTCTTTTAGGAATCATAGGCATTCTCAAAAATCACCCTATTCCATTTTAGGATGGCTAAAATTTAGATGCTTGACTACAATAAATTTTAAAAAACACTAATAATAAAATAGAACTATATATTACAATCTATTTTTATCACATTGCCTTTTCCTTGGTGTGTTGATAGTTCATTTGCTGTTGATAATGTACTTGCATTTAATTGGATAGTTTCACCTCCATTTGCCTTGGCAATAGGAAATCAAGTTGCCTCCGCGACCACAGTTGGTCTTGAGGAGGCAATTTGATTTCCTATTGCCAAGGCAACTGGAGGTGAAACTATCCAATTAAATACAAGCACATTATCAACAGCAAATGAACTATCAACACACTAAGGAAAAGGCAATGTGATAAAAATAGATTGTAATATATAATTCTATTTTATTGATAAGGAGCGCCTTTTGGGGAAGCTTCAAATATGGAATTAAGAAGAGAAGAAGTATATTTTATTGGATAATACTTTAGAACTATATAGCTTTAGATGTGGCAGAGATTTTAGTTAGATCAAACCTAGGGGCTGTTCATGTGCAGGATGGGTTCAAGTTGCTGGATACCTGGACAGTCATGTGATATTGGTTTGCTACCATTTCTGGTATGCCAAATGGTGTATTAGAAAGGCACCAAATCAGGCAATGACTGGATGTTAAGTGGGATGGCAATAGCCAGAATACTTGTACATCCAGATCCTTGTCATTATTATTAGTATTTTCTGAAATCTACTGTAATCAAGCATCCTTAATAGCAATACACAAAAACATATTGTAGTAAACTGATAGTTTATCTTTCCCACCTCTCCTTCATCCTTGAATTTTTTCTAAGTTTGTTTGGCCCCCAGCGTAGCCAGGGGCCAAAAAACTTTTTAAAAAATTTCTGCATCATCAGGAGGGTAGCTCATACTTCATTATATGGTTTTGTGGTTGCTATATTAGTGATTTAGAGTGCAGAATATTGCATCATTTCCAGTTTAGACAATTTTACATTTCACTTAATTTTATATCTAAACATGGTTGTTGAGATTGGATTTTTCATTTGATTTTATCCAGATTGGAGCTTCTTGATTTGGGTTGATTTGTCCAGGTTACTTACTGTACATTAAATTTGGATTCCAGTTCCCGCAATTATTATTTGAGTTTACTAGTGGCATTCAAAAGTGATTTGAAATTTGGTTCTTGGATTTGACAATCCCGCAATTCCAAAAAACATAGTAAACTTAATGAAAATGATTGATGGATTTGAACGCTTCAAATATGATTCCAGTTGATTCATTTTGTCCATTGGAAATATGCAGTTTGGCTTGAACTTTGCAAAGTGTCTATGAGTTCCCACATTTTTAAACATTCAAATAAATAATCAAAAAAATCAATTTAAAAAAAGGCTATCCCGCAAAAGTGATTCAAAATTTGGACCAAGGATTTGACAATCCCGCATTTTTATGTTCAGGTTCTGAATTTACAGTATGTATTTATTTGGATTTAATGGTTTAGTTGTGGGTAGTTGTTTTCTCTTGATTTAGCCTTGAATAGTAGCAGAGTTTCTATATCCATGATTTGAAGTGTATAATATTGTATCCTTTCTAGTTTTGGATGATTTTAAAGTTTAATCACTTTTTATGTCTAAACATGGTTGTTGAGATTGAATTTTTAGTTTGATTTTAGGTGTGGTGGAGCTTCTTTATTTGGGTTAATGTTTCCTAGTGTGCTTAGTGTACATTAAATTTGGATTCCAGTTCCTGCAATTAATATCTGAGTTTACTAGTGGCATTCAAAAGTGATTTGAAATTTGGTTCTTGGAGTTGACAATCCCGCAATTCCAAAAAACATAGTAAAATTAATGAAAATGGTTGATGGATGAAGGCTTCAAATCTGATTCCAGTTAATTCATTTTGTCTATTGAAAATCTGCAGTTTGACTTGAACTTTGCAAAGTGTCTATGGGTTCCTGCATTTTCAAATATTCAAATAAATACTCAAAGAATTCAATTTAATTAAAAAAGCCATCCCCCAAAAGTGATTTGGAATTTGGACCAAGGATTTGATAATCCCGCATTTTTATGTTTAGGTTCTGAATTTACAGTACTGGGCTGCAAAAGCAGGAAACAGTAAATTGCACTTTGATCAAGCCTAGGGTACTAACTCTAACTGTTAGTACAACAGGGAGATCTTCTTGTTGCCTTAGTAGCCAGGGCAACCAGAAAGCAGAGTCTTCAAGACTCTGGATTAGGGCTTGTATTTTTTAAAGTAAGAAACAAGCAGAAGTGCAAAAGTAGTGATGATAAAAGGTATGTTTATTGGTAAGAAAGAATTCCAATTTATACTTGGATTATTCCTGTACATTAATCAGTGAGCAGAAATGAGGAAAATTCTTGGAAGAGGCTGGACTACTTTACATCCAGTAGTAGCCAGGTTCATCCCAATCAGTTAGAAGAGCTCACCCATGTTTCACCTCATGGGTGAGTGAGAGTCTGATACACAGTCATCACATATAGAACACAATTTAACTACAATATGGGCAAAAGCATGTATAAACTTGTATATGAGCATAAACCTGCCATTGTTAGCACTATCTCAGGACCACAGTTACCTCTATCCAAGTAAATACCATACAATAGTGATCCTGATTTACAGCATGCCAGGAAGGACCAAGAGGACAAGGAAAAATAAAGGATTGAGAGAGAAGCTGTCCCATTACAACAGGAACACTTCCAAGTTGGGGAGGAGATCTGGGTATTTAATCACAACATGAAAAATTGGACCCATAATTACAAGTACCAGGCATTGTCATGGAAGTCAAACCAAATAACACCTATCTCATCAAGGAAATAGGTGCTTGAGCAGAGCTCAAGAGTATGCATCATGACTGCCTCTGCCTGTGCAAAGCAGGAACAGCACAATATAACTCCCAACTTCTTGTACTCAATGCAAAACTGGATCAGTACCTAGCCAAAATTACCAACACTCTCCAGACAATGCCCAAGGTTCCACCTTCTAGCACCCCAGGGGGAGATTTTGCAACATCTTCAATTATTCCCTCTTGGGAAAACAATTCCCCAAGTGACTCCCCAAATGATTCCTCAAATAATCATTAAGTCAGTGGCACTGTTATCATTTGGTCATATATTATGGGGATCAAACACTTCAAGTCCTAAGAGGAACACCACTTGGCAAACATCATGACCTAAGAGGAACAATTACTTGGATAACCCCCATGACTACCATGACGTACATGGACAGTATATGGCTTACCATAATACTATATAATACCCTATATTCATATCAAATAAAGTATCATTCTCTTCTTAATCCCCCCTTATTTTGTTTTATATACTTCCCAGAAGTATATATTTGACAGCAGGAAGTACCTTTTTATAAAAAATGTTGAAATGAATTTATTCAATTCATATTTCTTTAAATAAAGGGACGTAAATGTAATCAGGCGTTAAATATAGTTTTATTTTAAGTTCAAATATACTTTAATCTTCATATTTTGCTGGGAAATTATTGTCAAATAAAATATGAGGATATTTCTTTTCGATTTGGCATTGGGAAGCAGCACCAGGGGATCGGTGGATTTTTGACAGATTGGGACAACATTCAATCAACTTTTCCCAAAGTTCAGATATCGACTTGGAGTCCGGTTCTTCTCCTTCTGCATAAAGACAAGGAATTTCTGATAAATCAATGCCCAACTCTTCAAGGTTAGGGAAACAACTTGCAAGCCAGTTCAAAACCGAAGGATATATGTCATCATCTATTTCAAGAAAGACGGTTGTAGCTTTGAAAGTCTTCTTATAGAGATCTGGAGAGAAATCATGATATTCAAAATCAAACCTTAAACATCGGATGTCTTTTAAGCTCAAGAGAAGTTCAGAAAGTTCTTCGTGATCAAGGGAGCTAGGTTTGAGGTGAACAGCATCCAAGTAAGTATATTGGTGTATGAAATCATATAAACTGTCAGTATTGGCGTTCATAAGGTGTTTAAATTGTGACTCATGAGTAACTTCTTCATCCGATGAAAGCAGATGTGTTTTTGAAGGAATATCGTCTTGGAAGTGTAAAACTGCAAACGTTTCAGTAGCATCTTCTAATAAGCCGATTTTTTTAAAGACCATGTTTTCTATGTCATAAAGAAAGGAATTGATTTGGAGTCTATAGAAGTTGGAAGTTGTGTAGTCTAATGTTTTCAAGGCTGGAAATTTCTTGATGATATCTAAGAAATCAGGCTCAGCACTGTCTGACTCTTCTTGGATTATAAGGTGAGTAACCAAAGGACAATCGAAAAAGCTGTAGTAAGTCAGGAAACCATTGGTCCCACCACGCGTACTAAAATGATATTTGAGCGTTTGAACTTTTCTAGTTAAAGGACTCAAATATCTAAGCTTGTCAGGATCGCCACAGATTAATTCGAGGTAGGAGAGACGTGGGAATTTTTCACCCAAAGTCAAGGCTGCTTCAGGGCTTACGAATTCTAAGTTAATTACAAGGTGAGTTGTATTTTTGAAAGCCGAGAGCAGGTCGGTCATTCTGGCATCGAGTTTGTAAATCTCAAGCTCTCTAACAAACCCACTATACTTGCGCAATAGTATCTCACGTTCATTAGACATGTTGGTCGAAGCCACAGAAAAGATAAACGGAAGTAGAAATCCATTCCACTCCTTGGAGACAAGGCGGAGTTGACGCTGGTCATCAAGCTCAAAGTACTTGAAGATGTCAGGCAAGAAATAGTAAGGAAGCATTTCTAAGCTTGTCTTTCAACTTTGAATTTAACATTAATTAATCTTAAGAGTTAAGCTTTGTTGGCATTTCATTTGTCGAAATGCAATAATCATGTGACTTGGGAATTTTTACGTCACTATCGATATAATTCGCTGTTTCGATAAGATGCTGTGAAAATTGGCTTTGGATACTAGCGAAATATACTTGTTCTTAAATCTTTCAATTCTATAAGTTGAAAGTATTTGATTTGTTGAAACCAATCACATGTTTATTATCATCACGTCTGTTTAAAGATGATTCGCTGTTTAAAGTGAATATCAGAAAGTTGCTTGCAAATCAGATGCTCACTTATTTGCAAGATGTGGATTTGTTCTACTACATATTCCCAGAAAATCCACTATTTAGATAGCCACATCAACAGGCTGAATCGCAAGAATAAAATGACATCATCTATTCCACTGCGCCTGGATATTCAGCCCAAAATAGTGTTCACTTATAATGTATATATATTTAAGCTCAACATCAACAAAGTCACAAAGTGCAATAAGAATGTCCTTGTCTTACTACGAAGAGTTCTGATTGGTTGTGAAAAATGGCTGTTTCCTCCAAGCCATCTTAGGCTTATCTTGAGTGGTGGGCTGTGATAATATTATTATTTTCATTATTGGGGACTTGAACAGGAAAAGAGTTCAAAAAAGACCTTGGATCTATTTGATATAATGAATCTGGATATAAAAGCTTCACTTATATAGTGAAAGATACAGGGATATTTAAGTAATAGTATGTAAATGTAATACAATTATATTTTGTAGATTGGGAAATAAATTAATAGAAAGAAAAGGCTAAAAATGGAATAAAAAGTGCTGAAATATATTTACATCCTGGTAGCTGTATGGCAACAACAGCTCAAATATTTATTTATAAAGTTGACAAACTTTATGTGAAATATCCCTATATTTAGTAAGCCTTGGGTGCAAAGATTGTTGATTGACTATAGGGTTTAAGAAAGAACTTTATAGCAGCAACTCAGCCATTTAAGAAAGAAAAATTTGGTCCGTAAATAACTGATTTCTCTAAATATACATATTAAATAAGCCCCAATATGTGTTCCTCAAAAAACATTTCAACAAAGTCTTTTTCCTTGATTCAAAATGAGATTTTAAATTTTAAAATTTCTTCAAGTTGCTAAAGAGGGGGCAGTTAGAAGCCTCTATTGATTTCTGTCATCCAATTAGATCAAGCTAACAAGCTCTTCATTTCTTTACTACATTTAAAGCAGTTTTCAAACCTGTTGAGATAAATGTATATTAGTCAATTTAGAACGCATAGGTTCAGTTACAAAACAAATTTCAACTGGAACCAGTTGAAGGTCAATTTACTCAATAAAGCTTCCATTTATCTATAGGCAGATAACAAAAATAGTCAATCACACAACAAAAATAAAGCCAAATACTGAATTCCAAAAATGAGACAGCAAACAATGTAACTCAAATTCAAAACAAACTCAATCCAGTCACATACTGAAGCATTCTACATCAAATTTGATTATGAGTGTGTGGCAAATATGATACAAACAGAGAGAGTATGAGGTTCAGTCACAAAAGTGATGAACTCAAACACAAAACAACTCATTTTTTGAAAATATTGATTATTTATGGGACTCAAATTAAAAAATGTGGATTTCAGGAGTGAATCCATCAAAATCTATTCAGGGAACTACAGCATTATTTTCAATGTACATGTATCTAAATTTGGGCATTTATGTCTGAGAGAATACCTCAAAAAGGAGTGCACACTTAAATAAAATTAATTTTCTAGAAATATTTTGTTTTTCTGATTTAATAAAAAATTTATTGCTTTTTTTAGTATGAGTTTTACAAGTGAAGAAAACTTTGATGTTATTGAGGAGCAGTACCAGAAGCTACTCCAAGATCAGACTGCTGATCAAGAGAGCACAACCACTGTGTTTCCTGTCTTTACCCAGTTGTCATGAATGAAATTTCAATACTTGTATTGAAAACCCAAGAGTTGAATCCCAGTCCTCTGAAGGCGGATCAGCCCCCCTAGGACAGTCCAGGACCCACCAACCCATTAAGTCACAGACTTGAATTGTTAAGTTGCCCACGACCTGCCAGCTTAATAATGAGGATTCCCTGAATGGTTGCCAGATTGCCACCAAACCAATGTCACTCAAGACTCATATCTACAAAAGAGATGTGGTCTGCCTAAAGGAAGTTGGGAAAAGCCTACTACTAGCCCTGCCAACAAACACCAGTTGTTGCCAGTCTCCAGTCCAGAAAAATTATTGCATTTGGCCAGCTCAGGTGACATGGTGAACAACAGCAGCAAAACAAAGCATTGCCACTTCTGTTCTCCAGAGCCAGTCCAGCCAAGACCAGCCAAACTGGTGCCACTGAGGGCCCAGACTTACACAGAAGCTGTGGCTTGGGCGAGACCCACTACTAGCCCTGCCAATATGCACCAACTGCTGCCAGTCCCCAGTCCAGAAAAGGGAATGCAATTAGCCTGCTCAGGTGACATGGTAAACCACAGCAGCAAAATTAAGCATTGCCACTTCTGTTTGCCAGAGTGTACCCAACCAGGACCTGATGCTCTCCAGACCCTAAGCCAAGATCCATACCCTACCAGCAAACCGCCCATGGACCTGAAGCCTGCAAAAATCAAAGAAGCAAAATCACATGGTATAAGAATGCTGGCAGTGGGGTGATGACCACATTGTCATTTCCAACAATAAAAAGCTTTATAAGCCTTTGGTTTGAACAAATCTTACCTTATCTAGTCTTAGTGATCTTCCATCTTAACTCTGGTCCAGTAGACCATTAGGCAACCACTCCTTTCAGAGACCAACCCGCCCCAGGCACTATACTGTCCCCTGGGAGCCCCCTTTGGACCTGTGCACTTTACTGAATACCTGCCCTACTCAGCCTATGCCAAGTTCAACTTGGAAAACATACTCCTTGCTGACCCTCTGGCAAGAACTAGAGAAACCAAAACCATAGGTTGAGAAGGAAAGTGGTACATTAGGCCACCCAGATTGTTCAAAGACAAGTATAATTACCTACCTGCCTACTTTTTCCCCATGACTCTGCCCTTAACCCCAAGACCAGACTGCCCAATGGAACCTACCGCCGCAGCCAAGACCACCTCTACCCAACTGTTTGGAGTACTCTATATCACTTTGACAGGATTGGTGGATTACATGGTCCCTAACTATGGACCCTGGTCCTTACTCAGGAAATCTGTATCTTATATTATCAAGTTAGTACCCATTCTATGGTGGGCCTTACCCGCTGGCTTGGCCTCACCCCATCCCAAGCTGCCCAATGCCTCTACCTATGCCTGGCTTCCTGACGTTATGACAATCTTTTACAAGCATGGTAACCTGGGCCCCAAGATGTTGTTAACACTTGGGGCAACTTGTATGCTTTTTTTGTGATAATCACTTATTACACCCATAAGGCAATTACCTCCCTGATACTCTCATGGATGAAGAAATGACCCACCAAAGAATTGAAAGGCCATGCACTTGGTTAAGAACCCCAGAACCCAGTCACATCACAATTACAGAACGTGATAGTGAACCAGACCACAACCAAGGTGGACATGCCCCAGATGGGCAAACTCACCTTAGAAGAAGCTCAACAAGCCATGCCAGTCTTCTGCCTCCACTTCCAATCCAACACCAACGCTTACCCCAGTGACACTGAGAAGGTCTTAGGGTGGTTGCCATGCTATCAGGAGATTCACTACATTGGTTCAGAAAATCCACCACTTAAGATGTTAGATTTTGCCTTGACTTCTCAAGATTTGAGGCTGAACTCATGAGCACTGGCAATGACCAAGACACCAGATACTATGTGCTGGACTCTCTGTTAGAGATCCAACAAGCAAACCTTCCTATCCAAGCCTATATCAATGAGTTCCTTAAACTTAAGACTCACACTCAACTTGAAGATGAATTAGCTGCCATTATCTTCAGAAAAGGAGTTAATTTAGCCTTGAAAGACCTGTTGAAACACCACCTATCTACACTGAGCCTGGAGGAATTACTACCCCTATTAAAAGGCCTGAGTCTAAACCAAGAGGGCAGAACTTGTATCCTGCCCAAGCTGGCAGAGCCACAACACCCAACCAACCAGGAATGTCCCCTGAAGAGTTACAACACCACTATCAAGATGGGTTGTGTTTCTACTGCCATGAGGCCAGACATCTAACCAGAGCATGCCCTAAGAAGAATACACCTCCTGTATCCTTGGCACAAATAACCACCTCAGCGCAATCTTAAAAAATCATCCAAGTGACTATAGACCTTTTGGGGAACAAGCGCCAGATTGAAGCCTTTATTGATACAGGAGCTGATGAAAGCTTCATTGACGCCAGCCTGAGAAAGAAACTAGAATTAATGACTTCAGAGCACAGCCTACAAGTAATCATGGGAAACAGCTCTCTGGACACTGGCTATGAATGTGAACAAGAACTTCCCTTGACAATTGGACAGAACATATACCCAACCCCCTTGATCTTCTTGCCAGGATTACCACATCCCCTAATATTGGGCAACTCATGGTCTGACAGAAATGGCCTGATCCTGAACTATTGTGAACAAACCACCACTTTGGAACTACCTGAATCTTGTGACACTGTTCCATTCTGTATAAGCCATGGCAGAGCCCCAACCAACAGACTCTTAACCATAAAGATGGAACCTAGCGTTGGGACACTACCTACCCCCTGCAGAAATGGGATCATGTGTTTAGCAAAGAAGAAGCCAAAAAACTACCCAGCCACTTAATCTACGGCCACGCTATAGACCTGCTACTGGGCACCCAACCACACCACGGCCCCATTTATAAGATGCAACCACTGGGAACAAGTGGCCTTGAAAGCATACCTGGAGGACATGACAAAAAAGGGTTTCATCTGAGTGTCAAAGGCCCCCTGCTTGTCACCTATGCTTTTTGTAGGGAAGAAAGATGGCGGGATGCGTCCCTGCGTAAACTAGCAGAAACTGAACAATATCACTGTAAAGAACTGCTATCCCATCCCAACGCTGAAGACCTTTGTGACGTATTGACAGGAGCCCAGGTGTACTCCAAAATTGACCTTTATGATGCTTTCAACCAGATCCAAATCATAGACAGAGACAAATACAAGACAGCCTTTAAAACCAGATATGGGTTGTACAAGTACCTAGTAATGCCATTTGGCCTCTGCAACACCCCCAGCACTTTCCAAAGGATGATAAATACTGTCCTAGGGGAATCTCTTGACCGTTTTTATGTTGCATATTTGGACAACATTCTCATCTACAGCAAGACTTACAAGGAACACCTGCTCCACCTGGACCTTATACTAGAAAAACTCTCTCAAGCAAACTTATATGCTAAGCTTAAGAAATTTGAATTCTTTCAATCTGAAGTTGAGTTCCTGGGATACATAGTGAAGACCAGCGGGTTTGCCATGGAACAGGACAAAGTAGAAGCAATAACATCTTGGCCAGTGTCCAAATGCAGGAAAGATGTGAGAAGTTTTTTGGGCCTGGCAAATTATTGCAGGGATTTCATCAAAAAAATTTCTCTGATTACCTTGCCCCTGACTTGCCTATGCTCTGACAAAGTCCAGTTTGTCTAGACCCCTGAATGTGCTTCTGCATTTTAGGCCTTGAAACTTGCTTTCATCTCTGCCCCCATCCTGGCCATGCCCAACCCATCCAAGCCATTTGTACTGGAAACTGACACATCCAACTTTGCGGTGGGTGGGGTCCTTCTTCAGGAAGGAGGGGATAGTATGCTACATTCTGTAGCATATCACTCCAAGAAGATGCTACCTACCAAAAAAAACTACCCAATCTACGGCAAGGAGATGCTTGCTATAATGAAGACCTTGAAACATTGGCGCCAATACCTATGTGGCGCCGAGTTTCCAGTAAAGGTCCTAACCAACCAAAGGAACCTGGTTTATTTCTTTAAACCCAGGCAGCTGAACCAGAGGCAGGCCAGATGGGCCTTGGAACTGGCTGACTACACCTTGACCATCAACTACAAGACAGGAAAGTCAACATAGTATCTGATGCACTGAGCAGAAGAGCAGATATGATCCCCACCACAGCTGAAACCAAGGACCACAACACCCATGTGCTCCTCAACCCCGCCAGCCTAGGAATCCAACTGATGTACATGAATATCATGGCCCACAAGCCCAATGTAATTGAGGCGCAGAAACTAGACAATTACTCAGCAGAACTCATTGCCAACTTGACCTCAGACCTAGAGAGCTGCTACCACAAGAAAGTATTCTCATTAAAGGGATCTACCCTACTACTACACAATCAGATTTATGTACCAGAAGTCAAAAAAGGACCAAATTACTCATAGACTATCACAACTCAGAGATAGCCAGCCACCATGGCAGACTCAAGACACTCCGAGGAATCAAGAAGAATTACACTTGGCCCCGACTGGACAAAGACATGGCCGCCTACATCAAAAGCTGTGAGACACGTGGAAGAACCAAAACCCATAGATCCAAACCTGAAGGCCTGCTAAGACCACTAGACATACCAACGGGGCCCTGGCAGTCTGTTTCAATGGATTATATTGTAGAACTGCCCTCTCCAATTTTTTCAATGCAATCCTGGTCATGGTAGATAGGTTTGCTAAGATGTCCTACTTTGTCCCTACCACCACCCACTGCACTGCCACAGAGACAGCCAGAAATTTCCACAGCTGCATCCCAACTCTTCCACGGCACTCTGGCAGAAATCATTGCTGATAGGGGCCCTCAATTCACCTCCAAATACTGGACTCAGGTGATGAAGGACTTAGGGGTAAAGAGCTGTTTTTCCGCCTTATATCACCCACAGACTGACAGCCAGACTGAACAAGTAAACCAAATACTCAAACAATACCTACAATGCTACGCCAACACTGACCAAGACAACTGGGCTGAGATGCTACCCATGGCACAGTATGCCTACAACAGCAAAGACCACACATCTACCAAAATGTCCTCCTTCAAAGCCAATTATGGCTTTGACCCATCTTGATATCCCAGTATTGGTAGTAAGAAGATAAACACGTCAGGAAAAACTGGATTGAACAGATACATGACACCCAACAAACCTGTCTTAAGAATATGACCTGTGCTGTCCAGACTTATAAGGCTTTTGCTGACATAAAGAGGATCCCTGTGAAACCGTTGAAGGTAGGAGACAAAGTCTATTTGGACTCTCAAAACGTGCCTCTGACTGCCTCCTTTTGGAAGTTAGCCCACATAAGAAGTGGCCCCTACAAGATCACTAAGCTAGTAGGTGAAGTAGCATTTGAACTAGAATTACCCCCTTGTGGAAAATACATAACGTCTTCCACCACGCGCTTCTATTCAAGAAGGAAGAAAACTCCCTCCCTCACCAGAAACTCAAGACTGACCCTCCTCCCATCCAAGTAGGATGCTCTAAAGAATATGAAGCTGAATATGTTCATAGAGACTGTACCCACTACAAAACCCTCCAGTAATACGTCAAGTGGAAGGGATATCCACCCAAGGAAAGCACCTGGGAACCATTAAGCAACCTACCCAACACCCAACTAGCAATCCAACAATACCTTGTGAAGAAGACCAGGAAGGAAGGGACCCCCAGGAAGGAAGGGGATGATGTCATGAATGACATTTCAATACTTGTATTGAAAACCCAAGAGTTGAACCCCAGTCCTCTGAAGGCAGATCAGCCCCCCAGGACAGTCCAGGACCCGCCAACCCATTAAGTCACAGACTTGAATTGTTAAGTTGCCCCGCAACCTGCCGGCTTAATGATGAGAATTCCCTGAATGATTGCCAGATTGCCACCAAACCAGTGCCACTGAAGACCCATACCTACACAGGATATGTGGTCTGCCTAAAGGAGGTTGGGAAAAAAAACTACTACTAGCCCTGCCAACAAACACCAGTTGTTGCCAGTCTCCAGTCCAGAAAAAGTATTGCAATTGGCCAGCTCAGGTGACATGGTGAACAACAGCGGCAAAAAAAACCATTGTAACTTCTGTTCTCCAGAGCCAGTCCAGCCAAGACCCACCAAAACAATGCCGCTGAGGGCCCAGACTTACACAGAAGCTGTGGCTTGGGCAAGACCCACTACTAACTCTGCCAATAAGCACCAACTGCTGCCAGTCCCCAGTCCAGAAAAGGGAATGCAATTAGCCCACTCAGGTGACATGGTGAACCACAGCGCAAAATTAAGCATTGCCACTTTTGTTCGCCAGAGTGTACCCAACCAGGACCTGATGCTCTCCAGACCCTAAGCCAAGATCCATACCCTACCAGCAAACCACCCATGGACCTGAAGCCTGCAAAAATCAAAGAAGCAAAATCACATGGCATAATAATGATGGCAGTGTGGTGATGACTACATTGTCATTTCCAATAATAAAAAGTTTTATGAACCTTTTATTTGAAAAAATCTTACCTTATCTAGTCTTAGTGATCTCCCATCTTAACTCCGGTCTAGTTGACCATCAGACAACCACCCCTTCCAGAGACCAACCTGCCAACCTGCCCCAGGCACTATACTGTCCCCCAGGAGCCCCCTTTAGACCTGTGCACTTTACTGAATACCCTCCAAACCCGGCCTACACTGAGTTTAACTTGGAAAACATACTCCTTGCCAACCCTCTGGAAAGAACTAGAGAAACCAAAAACATAGGTTGAGAAGGAAAGTGGTACATTAGGCCGCCCAGATTGTTCAAAGACAAGTATAATTACCTACCTGCCTACTTTGTCCTCATGACTCTGCCCTTAACCCCAAGACCAACTGCCCAATGGAACCTACCACTTCAGCCAAGGCCACTTCTACCCAACTGTTTGGAGTACTCTATATCACTTTGATAGGATTGGTGGATTACATGGTCCCTAACTATGGACCCTGGTCCTTACTCAGGCAATCTGTATCTTACATTATCAAGTTAGCACCCATTCTATGGTGGGCCTTACCTGCCGGCTTGGCCTCACCCCATCCTAAGCCGCCCAATGCCTCTACCTATGCCTGGCTTCCTGAAATATACCCAGTTCAATGCAAGTTGCAAGAAGAATAAGATGTATGTTTCACCAGCCCCATCCATAGGTGGCTTTTCCGACAGCCAGTATGTTAACCCCCAAGCCCAGGCCCAACCTGCGCCTGTGCCACATTCAGGAGACTGAGAAACTGTGACCCCTCCAGCCCTATCCAATCATTGCCCAAGAATTCAGGCCAAGTAAACCTTTTCCTGTCTAATCTGGGTCCCCTTATTACCAAAGGCCCTCAAAAACGTCAAATCATAAACAATGAAATCATAGAGGAAATTGTGAGCCTCAAGCAGAGTGATGTAAATTTTGTGAAGATTGCCACTTAGCTCCAATTTACTGAGGTGGTGATTAAGCAGGAGTTCCAGGCCATGTTGAAGAGAGGTGGTACCAAGCTGGCTAAGAAGCCAAAGAAGCATGCCAACTCCCAGATCAAGAAGACATATCTCATAATGCTTGCCCTACTCCAGCAGGGATCTTACCTTCAATTAACTGAGGTCAGCTGCTTACTCAGGCTCCAGGGCATATTAATTGCCAGCTACACTGCGCAGCTCTGAATGTACAAGCTTTTTGTTGATGTTCATGTTCTGACCAATTGGCCAGCTAATGAGTTAGATAGTGGCTCTGATTTGCCCTACACTCCTGTCATCAGTACCACAAATACACACTACCTGTCCTCAATTTTGGACAGTATCATTGTGATGGTCCACATGTTTGATGTTTTGCAGGCGGGGCTTATGTTGGCCAAGTGGAAGTTTAGTGACTTCTGTTGAAGAAGTAGCTGTAAGACTGGTCTGAGCTGTTGGAGACTGAAATGAGCTGGCTGAAGGATCATAAGATGATGAAGAACTGGTGGTCCGGAGAAATGAGCCAAGATTTTGCCAAATTGATTTTCCAAGGTGGAATGTGGATAGAATTGTGGGTTGAATGCAGGAAAGACTGGTGCCAGAATAATGGACCAGTTAACACTTTGGTGCGCAAAGAGTTGTTGATTTGAGCAGTTTGAGCAATGGAAATTGATTTCTTAGTTGGATCCCAGTGGAACTTCAGAAATGGTCTATTTCTATTTCTATGCTCTGCATTCATTGGTTGAGTTCTGGCAGGTTTCCTGATGAAAATGATTGGTTGGAAGCCAAAAGCTTAAAGTATAAGCAAAGAAATAGTGAATTAATACTTTAAGCTTGTGAGAAAGTAAGCATGTAAGCTTAAGTTATTATAGGAAAAAGTGAGCGGCAATGGTTTAAGCTTAAGAAGGAAGCCATTTTGAAGGCAAAACGTTGGGAAAAGGACACTATAAAAAGGTGGCTGGCTGGAAAGTTACAGGGTCTTTTCAAGGTCTTTCCAGGTCTTTGACGGGGTCTTTCTGAGGCCTTTTGAGTTTCTGCTGAGAGGTTTTTGGAAGCCTTTTGATCACCAGCAGGAGCTTGGTTATAATTATACAAGTGGAATAACAAGGCCAGTGGAGCTATAAAGAGAGCTGAAGCCCACAATAACAGAGCAGGAGCCCAAGAATAAGAAGCTGGATCCTAAGCGCAGCGCCAGAGTCAAAGTCTAAGGAGCAGAAGTCCAAGACAAAGGTGAAGGAGTCCAAGACCAAGTACAAGTACTACAAGATATTGTTGAAAGACTCCAAGTATTGGCAAATCCATATTGTTTCCTTGATCCCCCGGGCCATATACCAGAAGGTTCTAAGGGGATCTTCCTTATGAGAGTGAATAAAAGCCCATTTTGACCCCTATACATATTTCTGAGATACATTTTCCATTACTAGAGAATGGCAATCCCTTCCAGCTGGTCCCTGGCTATGATCCAGGACACACTTTGGGAACTGGTAGACAGGAACCCCACAATCATATTTATAGCCTATTATAAATTGTCATTATAAGTCCAAGACTATGACATCTTGGGGAAAAAGAACATCCCCAACAGTAAAAAGAAGGAAACAGAGGGGATTGTCATTAGTACATTCCTTGCAGTTTCCCCAAAAGGGACTGTATTTTACCAGACTACAACCAGTTACACTAACAGTTACTGGTATGTGAAATTCCTCTCTAACCTGCTTGCCACCTTGATCTTGGCCAATTTCAAATTCTGAATATTCCTGAGTCAGCAAATGGAGTGCGCTGAAGTGGCCTCTAATAAAATACAAGCAAGCAGCCACAACGTCTCAACTTTTCCTACCAGGCATGCTGATCTTCACCTGGGTGATATGTTGTTCTTTAACAGTAGAGAAATCATCTGTGAGCGCAACCCCACAATTTTCAGCCAGGTGATTCATGCAATAAATGACCACACTATGCTGTTTTCCTGTCAGAAGGTCACTAATATGTTCACAACAATGGCCCTGAATGCTCACAGCAGCAGCCAATCACTGAAGGATCCCCAGCTGCCCCTCACAATTCCCTGGTGTACAAGCCAATTGCTGTCCTCCCTGAGTCTTAATATGATGTCATGCATCATGAATTCCTCCAAGCCACTCAAGGCACTCATGCGCCAAAGGGTCCTCTAGCTTCCCTAGTCCCCATCTAATCCTCCCAGGTGACCAGCACCAACCCCCCACCAATCAAGTCCTCCCCCCCAAAATTCAGCCTGCCACCTAGTTTGCCCTGCCTAATTACATTTTTCCCAATAAATTTTGCCCCCAAATCTTTTTATTTTATAATATATATTGGTTTAAATTGTATATATTTTTTATTTTTATAATACAGTAGTTTAAAAGCAATGGTGACAACCAAAAATACCTCAGATTTAAACAAAATGATTTCAGATTTGAACAAATTCCAAGTCACACAAGATTCAGGATTTAATTAACTTTAAAAAATTGGTTAATAAATGAACTTTCAGACAAAAAACAAAATTTCACTAGCCCATTATACAAAATTATAGCAAATATCAAGTGGCGTTGTTTAAACTACAAACAAAATGAACTGACACAATTAGTGATATGAATGGATGCTGTTCCAGAGTATATTATAATCCAATAAGGATTCATATGAGGCACCAGCAGAAGGACTAAAATGAAACAAAATTTGAGCAATCTAGAAGCAAGATTCCACAAGAACAAAACAAAATGAAGTCACAAAAGATGTGTAGTATGACAGCCTAAAATAGAAAAGTAACAGTTTAACAGCCAATCAACAGCTTTCTAATTTAGGAAAAGAGGCATTTTATTCATTTTCATGGCTCCCAATTTGTGTAAAATGGTTTGAGAACTTTACAAATATGGACTTGATATTACAATAAAAATAAATCATAAAATTTTACCTTCTACTTTTATTGATTTTATCCTAGGTTTTTTACAATGGTTTTTACTAGCAAGAACATTTTCAACAGCGCCAGCAGCCAAGCCAGCTTCAATGGAGGCAAGGCTCAGAACATGGAGGCACCCATTTACACCCAAGCCTTTGAGGCAGGTAACAAGGAAGCCAACCTGTACCTGACCCCAATTCATATGGATTTGACTTATTCAGTAGTCACTTAGTGTCTAACTCTGCCCCTACTCCCGTACCCACTCCTGCACAAGCTCCCCATCAACCAACCAATCAGGATGGCAACCTTGATTTGGAACAACTTACCACCACAAGCTAACCTGCCCCCCTCATCCAATCAGGCTTCAGCTCCCGCACCCAGCTCCCCAAGCAACAAATAATTACTGCTCAGATTCTTCAGGAAATTGTGGCCCTTAACCAGCAGGGTATGTCCTGAGATCAGATTGCTGACCAATTGAAATTTACCCAAGCCACCATAATGCGGGAATTCAACAACCTGATGAACAGGGGGAACCTGATTGGGATGACCAAAAAGCCCAAGAAGGCCCCAGAGTCCCAGATCAGCATGGCCTACCCAATTATGCTTGATCTATTGCAGCGGGACCCCAAGCTTCCCTTGACCCAAGTCCAGAAGCAACATGCAAACCATGGCATTTGGGTGTCTGAGAGAATGGTACAGCTCTGGATGTATGGGAAGGTAGCGTCAATATGTGTGCTGACCAATGTTGCCGGCAACCAATAGAATGGTGCTGAGGATTCCCCATATGATCAGGCCATCAAATCCACTCTGGTCTGATGCCTGACAAGTTTATCAGATAACGTCATGTTCATCTCCTACTACAAGCTATCAATAGCTTTTGATGATTTTGGCAAGCAAGGAAGAGCTGCCACCCAAAAAAGGAAGGAAAAAGGTTAAGAGGGGGACATTCATTGGTGTGTTTCTGGCTGTTTAGGCCAAGGGTTTTGTCTACTATTGGAAAAACCCAGATTTTACTAATGGCTACAAGTACAGCCCAATCCTTGATGAATTCCTTGACTCCTGGGATGGCTCAAATTCCAAGCACCAGGTTTTCTTGAGCCACCATATAGAGGGTAGCTCCACCGCCCTTGAGGCCATCCAGGGACGCGGGGACCAGGCCTCAGTCTACCTTGCTGACCATGCAGACATCCATCTGGGTGATGTTGTGTTCTTTAACATTGGATACACAGTAGAGGAGTGCTGCCCTCAGGCTTTTAATGATCTTTATCTTGGGGTCCTCACCACAAGTCTCTTGTTGGTTGTCAGATGGTGGCAGACTTGTTTTCCCAAATTGTCTTCCATGTGAATATGGGCAACCAATAACGGAAGAACATTTGCCTCCCACCCCGTGCCACTGCCACCTATCAGTCAATCACAGCAATGACCAATGAGAAGTACAATGAGTGGTACATGGCGGCTATCACAGTCAATCCCCCCTGCCTCCACCCCCACCACCACTACCCCCACCTGCCAGCCCCATCCACCCAGTCACAGACCCCTCAGGCCAGCACTGCCTCTACGCCTTCCTTCCTGCGCTACTCTGCCTACTAGGCATCACTATTCCCTGCTCCTAATAAACCAGCTGTTGCCAAACATTTTCTATTTATATTATCTTTATTTTGAATTTAAATTGTTCATGTTCTCTTTGTTTATAATTGGCTTTATTTTTTATTTTCAGCTTATTTCTATAAAATCATATATTTACTATCTCATGTATCTAGATCCAGAACAGCTATTTTTTAGCTTTTTACGCTACACACTGTGAAAATATTAACAATGATTTGGTGGTTGTTAAAATTTGAATTAGGAAATTATAGGTTAATTGTGTTTAAATAAAGTTGTTACTGATCCAAATTCAAAACCTTAATGATAAACTTTAAGCCAATCAGGAGCCAAGTGATAAAGTGATTGTTGTGACATAAAAGGTCATTAATAATTCTTTGGTGTATGCACGCTAATTAATATTATTGGCTGGTTGTTTTGCTGTCGTGAATACTGCTATTCACCATGTATTGATTTTGCCTTTGGTGGGCCATTTCAAAGACAAATCTCTTGCTTTTGCTTTTGCCTCACAAAATGAGTTGATGACTGAATCAGGAAGTACAATTGTTTGGTTTCTTGACTCTGTGCAACTCACTTGCCCCACTAATGCTGGTGGCAAGTGATCCTACTGTCCTGGTAGTGTTTTGTGGTATTCCTAACCACTATATATTCCATTTCACATTCACCAATAAAAATTAAGCTCTATGCACATTTTTGTTTTTGTGTCTTCTGTACTTCCGCGCCTCTCTCTAGCCACAACTAGTAGAGATTATTCTTCCAGGGCCGCAAGGTAATCATATAGCCTTCCCTGTCATCAAACCAAGACTTAGTACAAATCCAATCCTAAGGTTAGGATTTCCTGTTGTGTGTCTATGCCGTGCCTCAGAACACAACAAAAATGGTGCTCACTACAGGGGCTGTAAGCCCCTTGGTTATCCCTTTTACATCCACGTTTTCAGGTCCTTTGCCTCTGCCTATACAAGAGTCAACTTCACCTGAAATTACCAGTCCTCCTATTGAGGAAGATAATGCCAACCAGCCTATTACCCCCACTATAATGAACCTCAGGAATGGTCCCTGCCTAGTTTCTTACCCCATGGGTACCCCTGACTTGGAGCAAGTCATGTTGGTAGCCCTTGGGATAGCCCGTGAAGGATCCATCCCTTGCCTCCAGTTGCAGTTCAGTCAGGCTGAATACTACAAATTAATTGTGGCTCCTCAATTTCCACAACATCTCCTCTCAGCATCTGGCTCCGCTGAGCACTTACTATTGTCCTTTGTGCAGCCTGCCTTGGCCCACCATCAAATGGTGTTGGGGCTCCACGTCCAAGAAATCTTGTCTCTGCAAGCAGCGGTTACTCATCACTGGGACCAGTTTGCTTCCTACCAACAGTGGATTCATTCTCTGTTTTCCTTGGTATCTGACAATCAGCATGACTCTGTCACCTCCCAGACCTGTTTGGTTAATTCTATTGAACAAATGCACCAGTCCATCCCCAAATATGTGAGAGAGCATCTACACAAGTTTCACCAGCTAGAACAACCCTGGAGAACTCAAGTAGATTCCACCTTAAACACTTATCTCACCAACTTCAAACAACTTGTGCAACAGCTCAATGCATTCAGCACATATTCCTTTGAGCAACTACAGCAGGTAGTGGACTTTGCTGTTAATGGCCTTAATGAACTCAGTGCGGCGTTTGATCAAGAAAGAGCTGCCACCACTGCTGCCATAGCCAAACTCCAGAGTCAAGTGAATGAACTAGCTACGCCCAAGCCAGATGTTCCGCCCTCTCCCCCTTCTGATGACTTGGCAGATTGAGAACAAAGAATATGGGACGCTATTTGAGAGCTACACACAACTACTTGCAGTCAAGGACGTCCTGCTGAAGCTCCTCAACCTGATCCCCAGGTGCTTGAATTGACTGCTCAAGTTGCAGAGCTACAGCAAGAACTTGCCGCCCTACGCAAAATGATGGCAACTGCTGCTAGTCCAGTTGGGGTTGTCAATGAAGATGGTTGCTGCCCTGGCTTATCAGGAGCCCCTTGAATCCAATGCGCTAGGGAACTAATTGCCCTAGCTAACAAGGTGGATCAATTGAAGCGGGACCATACTGAGCTGGATAGAGACGTACAAGAGATGAATGATGTGATCAACTCTGTGAATGATAGGTTTGCCCCTTGCCTCTCAGTGGGGCCATCCCTTACTTCTTAACTGGCTGAGCTCTCCACAATAGTGACCACCCAAGGTCAACACTTGGATACTACTGCACAACAGTCCACTCAAGCTTTTGATACAGGTGCCCACGCTGTTGAGACCCTGACTACCCTTGAAGAGAGTGTTTTGTCAGCTATGGGCTAGACAGCCCCCCTCTGAGTCTGAAGCAGAGTTTTCCCTGCATATAAACGTACTCAATAGCAACAATGGTGGCCCAACTCCCAAAGCACACTTCAAGCCTACCTTTAAGCAAGTCTTTGACCCCAAAACCTCAACCATTGCAGCTTTCCTAACTATCTACAAAACTGCCATGAGACAAGCTTCAGACAAAGTTAAGAAAGAACATATTCTGACCTGTCTACATCCGACTTGCCAGGAGGTGGTGGTGCCTGAACTACCCACCATTAAGACGTGGGAAGACATGAAGCAGCTTCTGATTGACAAGTTTATTGGTGACCTTAGCCTGGAAGTAAAGAAGGACGCCTTCATGCATATTGCTTTCAAGCCTAAAGAGACGCTAGCCAAGTTTGCAGACAGATTCTACATGGAAGGACAGCAACTGATCACAAGCAGACAGTTGACAGCCCATGAAGCCTACATGGCTTGCGCTCAAGCCCTCAAGGTTAACCAACTTCTGTGCCTTCACTTCAAAGCCCATAAGGCTATGATTTCCTCCATGAAGAGCATAAAGACATTGTTGCAGGATATGCACCTTACCCACTCTGGAGCAGTTGTTAGGGAAGGTTGAGCTACTTCTAACTCTGGTTCATCTTCCTGTGGTCCTCAAATTCTTACCATGAACTCAAAAAACCCTCCCTGGCGCCAAGATTGCCACAACTGTGGTCAGATAGGTCACCATTCTTGAGTCTGCACCAACCCACAGGTTGAAGGAGCTGATCCAAAAGAGCAGGCGGGAAAAGAACAGTCAACCTAGAGGCAGAGACGCTCTTGGTTGACAATTCTTCCCAGTCTCTTTCAATCCCTCCCTATATAGCTGACTCTGAACCTGCTGATAATTAGGCTCCTCCTATCCTCCTCTTGTTCCACGATATCTCTGACAACTCTGACCTGGATGACTCTAATACTGATGACGCTGATGCATATAGGTACTCTGTCCTGCCTGTTCCTGAAACCATTATAGTCCCCTATAAGTTGCGCTCAGGAAAGACTACAACTACCACTAAGCCTCTGCCTGAAGCCAAAGAAATTGTCTCTCACCCTTACCTCACTCAGGCTAAGAGGTCCCCCGTGCTGGTGGAGTTGTCAGAAGAAGCTGCCGAGGTTGCTGACGCTGTCTTCAAGAATGTATCTGTTTTGCTCCCTCTCCAGACTGTTTATAAGGAGTTCCCAGGGTTAAGATGCATGATTGAGAAGTGGGATAAGGAACTAGCAGAGGCTCAAGATATCTTGGCAGAACTTCCTCCCTTTGGTTGCACTACCACTCAAGTAGAGATATCCATTCAAAAAGTGAAGATCAAGGCTGTTCTAGACACTGGCTCACCAGTCAACATTGTCTCCTCCAAGCTTGTGAAGAAACTCAAACTTGCCCCTGACCTTAATTATCACCAGTCATATGGCACAGCTGGACTGTCTATGACCCGCGCCATAGGGGCATACTCTGCTCTACCCATGCGGTTTGGCAAACTTCTTCTAGCTGCGCCAGCAGTTGTCTTGGAAAATGAGAGTTACAATCTCTTAGTTGGCACCCAGTTCCTTAGGGAATATAATGGGATAATCAACTTGAAAGATGTTTACCTCTCTATTCTGGCGTATGAAGTCCCTCTGATCTTTGAAGAGCCGGTTAAAGTTCCCAGGAAACGGCTCAAGACATGTGCCTTGGAGTATCCCACTGGGGGTTTCAACCTCAAATATCACACCCACTCCTCAAACATGAAATTTCCGCCCATGGCTTGTCCTGCGTCTGAAGGGATCCCTCTATTAGCCACGTCTGCAGTCACCATCCCACCTGGCTCCCAGGCCATCCTGGACTCCCAGATATCATATAAACTACCTGAAAAAACCTTCTTGGAGTTGTACTCTCCCCCCTTATTAGGACGCAACAAACCCTATCTCTGTCCAGGGATCCTAGACGTTTCTCATAAGGACCATGTTCAGTTGTTGGTAGCCAACCTGAAGGCTCTCCCCATGACCGTGTCTAGGGGGCAGGTTGTTGGATATGGCAAGTTTTTGAGCGCTCCTGATGTCCTGTCTCTTCATCCCTTTGGCACGTTTCAAGATTTTAACCTACCTGAGGGTGAGCCCCAAGTCCTATCCTTGTTCACTGCGCAAGACTTTCCACAGTTATCCCCGGTTCAACAGAAAGAGGTGCTAGACTTACTAGGCCGATTTTACAACATCTTTGCTAAGGACAGTACCAGCTATAGGTTAGCCAAAGGAGTTATCCATCAGATAGACACTGATGACGCTCCTCCCTTCCGTGCTAAACTCTATTGCCACAGTCATGTAGAGGACGCCCATGTATCTAAAGAGCTCAAACAACTGTTAGACACTGGGCTGCTGGCGCCTTCCCAAAGTCCTTGGGCATCCCTGCTACTCATCTTAAAGAAGAAGGATGGGGGTCATTGTATTGTGATGGACTATCACCAATTGAACTCTTTGACCAAGAAGGACTCATACCCCTTTCCGTGTATTGGTGATGCCCTCTGACGTCTTGGAGGCTCTAAGTTCTTCTCCGCAATGGATCTGGCATCTGGATACTGGCAAGTTGACTTATTGCCCAAGGATTGTCAAAAAGCCGCGCTCATTACCTCTGAGGGGCTTTTTGAGCCTACTCACATGCCGCAGGGACTCTGCAACACCCCAGCCACCTTCCAAAGGGCCATGTACTCCATCCTCTGTGACTTGAAGTTGTCATGCGTCCTAGTGTACTTGGATGATATAACAGTTTTCAGCGCTACCTTCACCAATCACCTGGCTCATCTCAAGGAGGTGTTCATAAAGATTTGAGAAGCTGGCCTTAAGCTAAAACCTTCTAAGTGCGCCTTTTTCAAAGAGTGTCTTGAATTCTTGGGCCATGAAGTAACCCAGACTGAGATTTGCCCAATTACTAAGAAGGTTGAAGCCATTGACAAAATGCTTCCGCCCACCAACCTGCAAGAGGTACAAGTCTTCCTGGGGATGATGGGCTACTATAGACAATTTATCCCTGACTTTGCCAATACTAGTGAACCTCTAGTCCAGCTGCTATGTAATGTCCCTTTCAAATGGACCGCCAGTCAGCAGCAAGCCTTTGAGACCCTTAAGCAAAAACTCAAAGAGGCGCCAATCCTAGTGTATCCTGACTATGATAAGGAGTTCATCCTGTACATTGACGCTAGCAATCTTGCTATTGGAGCTATTCTAGCCCAACTAGACTACAAGGATGTAGACCATCCTGTGGCTTACACTTCCTGTGTGCTAAACAAATTTTGAGAAGAACTATACTGTCACAGAGAAGGAATGTCTTGCCGTGCTGCGTGCAGTCAAGCAGTTTTGTCACTATGTATATGATACCCACTTCACAGTTGTCACTGATCACGCTTTGCTTAAGTGGTTACAACAGCTGAAGTAGCCTGAAGGGGGTCTAGCTAGATGGGCCCTACGTCTTCAAGGTTACAACTTCACTGTGCTCCATTGCCCTGGGATTCAACACCAGAACACTGATGGACTCTCCAGAATGCCCATTCTTGCTTTGCATCCTGCAGAGGCTGACCAGTTATACAAAATAATTGGGTACCCTTCTTCTTGGGAAAGTGAGACAGAAGAGGTACAACTGGCCTTGTCCAAGCTATCCAAAGATACCCTCATATGCAACAATCAGCTCTTCAAGAAGGTACAAGACCAGTATCTGCCTTATTTACGGCCCAGTCTTTGCCTCTCATTGGTGTCACAAGCTCATAAAGAGACTGGGCATGGAGGAATTACCAAGACCTTTGACTGGCTTCAGAAGAACTACTTCTGGGAGAACCTTCTCCTGCTGATCCCAGACGTCATAGCTAGATGCCATGATTGCCAGCTACAGAGGCCTTGAGCTGCTGCCCACGAGTTTAAATTAGTTCCCCCTCAACATGCCTTTCACACTGTTAGTGTTGATGCAGTAGGTCCTCTTCCCCGCTCTTGTTCTGGGTGTCACTTTATTCTGGTTGCTGTCAATCACTTTAGCAAGTGGTTAGAGGCTTGCCCTACAAAGGATATCACGGCTAAGACAACTGCTGCCTTCCTGTTACAGGATATTTTCTACCACCATGGCTGTCCTCAAGTGCTGCTCTCAGATAATGGGACTAACTTCAATGCCAAGCTAGTAACCTCTGTTGTTGAAATTTTGGGATCTCACCAGTTCTTCTCTGCCCCCTACAATCCTTCTACCAATGGGGAAGTTGAGCGTGCAAATTCAACACTGGTCTCTATCATGAGGAAGCTCACCTACTCTGACGCTGCCAACTGGGACCTATACTTACCTGCTGCCCTCTTTGCCTACCGCCTTAGAAAACATTGTGTCACTGGGTGCTCCCTTTTGCTATGTTGTATGGCCGTGAAGCTACCACTCTGCCGCTCTTAGGGGCCCCCCTACTCTCCTCTGATAAGGTCATGAATCCTGACAACCATATCAAAGATCTAGTCAACCGCGTAATTGGCATACAGACCACTGCCTACACTTCTGCATATAAGACTAAGATGCTTGAGCTCTCTCCTGACAACGCTGGGCGCTCCCCCTTGCCTGAGTTTGATGTTGGTGACCATGTCCTGTACTACTAACACAGAGTAGGTGGTTGCGCACATAAGTTGGACTCTCTGTGGATTGGCCCTTTAGAAGTGACTTTCAAATGAGGATCTGAATACACTGTAAAGCTCCTCTCCAGTGGCAGTCCTTTTGCTCAAGTGCACACAAAGTTTCTTTGTAAATACTACCCCATAATACCAATCTAGGGGAGGGTAATGTCGTGAATACCGCTATTCACCATGTATCAATTTCGCCTTTGGTGGGCCATTTCAAAGACAAATCTCTTGCTTTTGCTTTTGCCTCTCAAAATGAGTTGATGACTGAATCAGGAAGTACAATTGTTTGGTTTCTTGACTCTGCGCAACTCACTTGCCCCACTAATGCTGGTGGCAAGTGATCCTACCATCCTGGTAGTGTTTTGTGGTATTCCTAACTACTATATATTCCATTTCACATTCACCAATAAAAATTAAGTTCTATTCACATTTTTATCTTTGTGTCTTCTGTACTTCTGCGCCTCTCTCTAGCCACAACTAGTAGAGATTATTCTTCCAGGGCCACAAGGTAATCACATAGCCTTCCCTGTCATCTAACCAAGACTTAGTATGAATCCAATCCTAAGGTTAGGATTTCCCATTGTGTGTCTGTGCCGCGCCTCAGAACACAACATTTGCCATTGTGCGCCATTGCTGCTGTGGCAAGTTGTTGATGGACTAGTGCTAACCCAGTGGCTGATTGGGCACTAATCCATCAACAACTTGCCACAGCGGTAATGGCGCACAATGGCAAAAAAACCAGCCAATAATATTAATTAGCACACATGCACCAAAGAATTATTGAATGACCCTTTATGTCACAACAATCACTTTATCACCTGGCTCTTGATTGGCTTAAAGTTTATCATTAAGGCTTTGAATTTGGATAAGTAACAACTTTATCTAAACACAATCAACCTATAAGTTTCTAATTCAAATTTTGACAACCACCAAATCATTGTTAATATTTTTAAAAGGGGAAGTGCAAAGTGCCAAAAATAATATGGCAATTAGGAAACAATGCCAACACAAAGCAAACAACACATATTGAGTTAAGCGTAAAATATATACACAATGGGTAAAAAAATGGGATAATGTAGTAAATGGGAAAACAAACATTAATAAACAAAGAGGCAATAGTATCAGAATAACACAGAGTTTTTTGGGATGAAAGCTATAAAAACATATGGAAAGGTTAGTAAAAAAATCAATGAGAGAATTGGAGAGGTTATTGAATGATCTGGACCATACAATTGCAAAAATTAAAGACATTTACCGCAAGGTCAAGGCAAAAGTCAAGGCCACTGTCCTTACTGGGGACAAAATTGATAAGGTGTATTCCAAGGCACTTATGGTTAAGATGTCAGACACCCCCAAAATAAAATTTTAGTGTCTTCTTAACGTTCAAAAAACTGTTGTTGAGGGCCTTCAGTTCAAGTCATTTGCCCTCTCTGCGCCGTCTGTCTGAGTTGACGACCCTGAGATGTATGCACATCTCAAGCCAGCCAAGCAAGTAAGAACAGAGGATACATAATTTCCTGCACAACTGCTTGCGCCAAGAATAGCCAAGAATAGTCAAGCCAGCCAAGGCTCTGGGCAAAGAGGAAACACGTGAAGGTAACCTAGAATAAAAATTAATAAAAATTTCAAAATACTTACATTTTTTTAGAAAACATAGACAGTGAAATCTGCCAGGTCCTGGTCCCCTTTGCCCCCCACCTTCTACACCAATTACACCAATCATGTGGCAAGGCAGCTGTTTCTGCCTCCCTGTTTTGCGCAAGCTAGAGGATAGGATTCACGGTACCTTCCCAATGTCCCAGGAGGTGTTAGCTGGGCTGACACATGGCAAGGGGCATCCAAGTGGGCAGTTACTGCCTACAAGGATGTCCAACTGATCCGCCTGGACCTGGTATCCATCTTTGAAGTTTACTGTTAAAATCCATTGAGCTTTTTTGGGACGTCCTGGTAACACTCCCATTCAAGAACATACCAGAGATGGGCCAGGCCCATGCAGCTGCTTGCTTCTTCTTCCCAGTGGAGCACACACTGTCCTACCTCCTTGAAAACTTTGGGTGTGCATTGAAGAAATTGGCTGTTGCAGATGCAACAGCCGTAAAGAAGACAAAAATCATCCTTGCCAACTTCAGGTTGGCTTGGAGTGCTGATAAGACAGGGATCCCTGCAGCTATGGAGCTTACCTTTGCTAAAACAAAACACAAGAAGAAGATTAGTACCGTTTTCAATAAGCTGTGTGAGTTTACTGAAGCCTTTTCTGGGAAAAGGCTTTGTCTGGTGGTTTACCTGGGATATCTTTTCTTCTTTGGGATGGGTGCAAACATTGAGGACCTGGGCAGGGTCCTTCTCAGAATTGACAAGGCCAGGCTCTCCCTGGATGAGAAGAAGGTCCCCCCCGGGTATGGCGTGGTTGACCACATAATCCAAGACGCCCTGGTCCTGGCGGGAATCTATATGTTTGCGGCCCCACCATAGAAGCTGCTCCTGGCTTCCCACTTGACCATACTCCCTTTTACTAGCCGCCAAGAATACTTCAATCAGAGTGTATCCACCGTATAGGGTGTGGCAATGGAGGTTTTGTGCCACCTCCATAGCCGGGTGGGTACATACCAAAGAACCCATTACAGGCGCCTTTAAAACTTTCTTTCAAATAAATATATTTAAATTTTAGATTATTTTTATTTATAATAATTTTTATAATTTTTATTTTAGCAAACAAGTTTTGTGAAATAAATCCTGGAGAAGGTTTTCATACAAGCATTATAATATACGTTAATAAAATATACTTCTAATTTGTACACTTTACATTTAATTTTTAAAATTTACTTTTTTATTAATTTAATAATGTAAATTCAGAACCTGAACGTAAAAAGGTGGTATTGTCAAATCCTTGGTCCAAATTTCAAATCTTTTTTGCAGGCAACTCAGCTGAGTGAAAAATTAAATTTTTAATAAAATCAAACATTTAATTTGACTTTTTTTGATTTATGTAAATTGGCAAATTTCAAATCTCTTGAGCAGATAACTCAACTAACAAAAGACAAAAGACAAAACACAGCAAACAAATGTGGGATACATGAATTAGAAATGCGGGATTCTAATGTAGAATTTGAGATTTTCTGTATGTCAAACAAATCATAGACATCATGTAAAAATTAACAAATCTGAAATTGCGGGATTGTCAAATCCAAGCACCAAATTTCAAATCAAAAATGAGGTGAATTTGAAATAAATATAATTTATGGGTGTCTCAAAAAGGATGCTAAAGGATCTAGAGTGTATTTGTACTAATTCTTTTAGGAATCATAGGCATTCTCAAAAATCACCCTATTCCATTTTAGGATGGCTAAAATTTAGATGCTTGACTACAATAAATTTTAAAAAACACTAATAATAAAATAGAACTATATATTACAATCTATTTTTATCACATTGCCTTTTCCTTGGTGTGTTGATAGTTCATTTGCTGTTGATAATGTACTTGCATTTAATTGGATAGTTTCACCTCCATTTGCCTTGGCAATAGGAAATCAAGTTGCCTCCGCGACCACAGTTGGTCTTGAGGAGGCAATTTGATTTCCTATTGCCAAGGCAACTGGAGGTGAAACTATCCAATTAAATACAAGCACATTATCAACAGCAAATGAACTATCAACACACTAAGGAAAAGGCAATGTGATAAAAATAGATTGTAATATATAATTCTATTTTATTGATAAGGAGCGCCTTTTGGGGAAGCTTCAAATATGGAATTAAGAAGAGAAGAAGTATATTTTATTGGATAATACTTTAGAACTATATAGCTTTAGATGTGGCAGAGATTTTAGTTAGATCAAACCTAGGGGCTGTTCATGTGCAGGATGGGTTCAAGTTGCTGGATACCTGGACAGTCATGTGATATTGGTTTGCTACCATTTCTGGTATGCCAAATGGTATATTAGAAAGGCACCAAATCAGGCAATGACTGGATGTTAAGTGGGATGGCAATAGCCAGAATACTTGTACATCCAGATCCTTGTCATTATTATTAGTATTTTCTGAAATCTACTGTAATCAAGCATCCTTAATAGCAATACACAAAAACATATTGTAGTAAACTGATAGTTTATCTTTCCCACCTCTCCTTCATCCTTGAATTTTTTCTAAGTTTGTTTGGCCCCCAGCGTAGCCAGGGGCCAAAAAACTTTTTAAAAAATTTCTGCATCATCAGGAGGGTAGCTCATACTTCATTATATGGTTTTGTGGTTGCTATATTAGTGATTTAGAGTGCAGAATATTGCATCATTTCCAGTTTAGACAATTTTACATTTCACTTAATTTTATATCTAAACATGGTTGTTGAGATTGGATTTTTCATTTGATTTTATCCAGATTGGAGCTTCTTGATTTGGGTTAATTTTTCCTAGTTTCTTACTGTACATTCAATTTTGATTCCAGTTCCTGCAATTAATATCTGAGTTTACTGGTGGCATTCAAAAGTGATTTGAAATTTGGTTCTTGGATTTGACAATCCCACAATTCCAAAAAACATAGTAAACTTAATGAAAATGGTTGATGGATTTGAACACTTCAAATCTGATTCCAGTTAATTCATTTTGTCCATTGGGACTATGCAGTTTGACTTGAAATTTGCAAAGGGTCTATGAGTTCCTGCATTTTTAAAAATTCAAATAAAAATACAAAAAATCAATTTAATTAAAAAAAGGCCATCCCGCAAAAGTGATTCCAAATTTGGACCAAGGATTTGACAATCCCGCATTTTTACGTTCAGGTTCTGAATTCACAGTAAGAGTGATATAAATATATTTGTGTAATCTAGTATCAAGTGTTTGGGATAACCTCAGATGACATATTAAAAAATTAATATAAAATAAATAAATTATGAACCTTCATTGATGTTCCTGCTGAATGTGATTGTGGGCTTAGAAGCTTATAAATATAAAATGATAATTAATAAATATTAAATAGTAAATTAGAGAATATAAAAAAGTTGGGCAAGCTGAGCCTTTATTTGATTGGATGTTTGGAAAGGCACATGAGGATGAATAAATCAGTGTGGCCATAGAATTTGGCCACAGTCTCAGCTGGGAGGGTGTGGATCCCAGCCTGCAGCAAATCAAAGAGGTTCTCAGTCCCAGTTGGGGTCCCTTGCTTGAGCCACCCAAAGACTTCCTCAATGAGATTTAGGAAGGGCAAATAAGCAGGGAGGAAGAGAAGGCACAAATTTGCTGTGGCCAATTGCTGGGGGCCCACAGCAATGCCGGTGTCAATCATTGGGAATTCCTTGAGAATGTCAGCCACTTTGTGGAGACCAACATTGTCCAACACAATGACATTGGTGAAGCCCAGGCTTGTGCGCCTCAGGTGCTCCTGGACCAATTGTAGGAATGATAGAAAGGTACGGCTGTTGTGAGAGCCTAGTATCATTTGATAGAGCTCAAACCCCTTTGGACCGAGGAGAGCCACCATTGAATATGCTTTGGCGCAAACTGCAGCACACTGAGATACCCCTTCATTTGAGCCTTTGGGGATGTAGCCATATGCATTGCGCATAGACAAGGCAAATGCCAATTTGTCAATAAAGTAAAATTTGACCGTCCTTTTGGCTTTGAGGGCAGTGTACGCCTCTGCGCATTTTTTCTGGACATCAATGTTGGAAGGACTGTTTCTATTGTAGGGGGATACCCCAAGTTTTTTCCATGAAAACTGCATACCCTTTACCATATGATAATAAAAGGAAATTGAGGCCTCAACCCCAAAAGTAGATTTGACCATGGCCTGTATATTTTCCAGTTCAAGATGGCAATCTTGGGTTATCCACTGGTGGATTGCCCATTTGTGCTCCTTGGTGAGCGTGGTAGAAACACGCAAGGATTTCTCTGCGGCAAGGACACAGCCAGTATTGATGAATTTGTGGAAGGTCTTGCTGGAGTACTTGGAATCCACTCCAATAATGGCTGCAGCTGCCTTGTAGTCACCAGATTCACACATTTGCTTGAGCAGGATGATTTGTTTGATATCTGGGATGCGCTTCTGAGTGGGCTTTATGGATTCAGACAAGCCAGGATCCTTATTGGTGATAGACTTGCAAGGCATGGGCACCCTTTTGTAGAAGGCTGCAATTTTTTTTGAGCAATAACTGTCCATCATTGGTTTGATAGAACTTGGGCTCCTTGTCCTCCTCCTGATTGCCATCACTGACATAAAGCTCATAGCTAGTGTCAATTACAGGCTTCACCTTCTCCAGCACGGCTGACGGGACCAACTCTTGCTGATACACAACGTCAAACACATATGAAGTAAGTTCTACCTCCTTGTTTCTAACTATTTTGGTAATGGTAACCATGATGGGCTTCCAGGTCAGCTTGGGGTCCCAAGGGTTGATGCTCTGCACCCTAGCAGCTTGTGCTCCTTGAACTGGCTGTGTTAGTGCAGCGTCACTATTGAACTCTTCTCTCCCATCTCCTTATTGAGTAGGCACTTGGGTTGCACTAACTCTATTCTTTGACCCGCAGGGGTAATCACAACTGCAGTACACAACATATGCATTGGTACTCTGTTGTTGTGTTCCTTCCATTTTAAAATTTAATAAAATATTAAATAAATTTCAATTAAGTTACTCCCTAATTTTAATTTTTGCTTTTATCTGAATATGGATATTTAATTAGAGTTTTTCCCACCCAATATCCCAATTATAGATTTTTTATTTCTTAGTTAGTTGTTTTTGGTTTTACCACACCCATTTTGGAATAACCAAAATAATTTCCAACCATTTTCCCAGATTTTACGCTAAATTAAGCACCCAACACAATATTTTTTAAATTTATGTTTCAGATAGCATGTCTTATTTTAGATACCTTGGTATCATTCTTGATTAAAAACCATTGCAAACACTGATTGAGTGATTTTGTTTACATAGTGAGTTGCTATTGTGTTTTGTTTTTGGATTGAGTTTTGACTCACCTTGCTTGGGCGTAATTTTGTTGCCAATTCACATAGTAAACATATGTACACCAAAAGTCAACTCACACCATTTTTTTGTGAATTGATGTATTTTGGATTATATTTTGAATGGTTTTGCTTTGTGCGTGCTCTTCTTTACTGTGTTGAATCATTTTGCTCATAAACACCAAAAAACCCTGCTAACAGAGTGCATATTTTAACCTGATAGTTGGATTTTGTTCAAATCTGAAATCATTTTGTTTAAATCTGAGTTATTTTTGGTTGTTGCCATAGCTTTAGAAACTAGTGTACCTATTTCAGTCATGCAGAAGTAATGGAAAACCTTGTTTGATACCTCAATAGCAGTTAGTATTATAGGCAGGTTTAGGACTCCAATAGCGCTGAGAAAGTTGAATTATTTGCTGGATACAAGGAAGTTGTTAAAGAGGTTGAATCTCATAAAGACATCTTGTCTCTCTTTGTGTCTTCTCCAGTTAGTAGGGAGTGCCATTTTTGTGTTCTTTGATATGAAGTTTTTTTCTTAATGTGTTTAGGTGTTAATACCCTAATTTTTATACCACTATTGAGTATATACTTCCTTAAAGTTCTAAAAAAAGGTAAAATAAAAAGATAATCATTCTTTACTTGATATAAAATTTAGAATATTTTATAGTATTATGGAAAGCCACATGCTGTCCATGTACAATATGTCAATCAAAGGGCTTTTCCAGGTATAGTTACTCATAAGAGTAAGATCTTTTAGATCCTTATACAACATGGAGGATGTGACAGGAGTGCCATCAATTATTTTGTAGCTGAGTTGATCCTCAGGGAATAATTCCTGATGTCAAAACAGCAGGATTGACCCGCAGCAAGGTTCCAAGTAAGTGGGTTTGCAACCTGCAATCTGATTATCCAGTCACTTGAAGCCAAAAAGGAAGTTGAAATTTTTTTTCCAAAATCCAACAACATGAACAAAAGATGATCCATTACGGTGGATACCTTGTTTTGGCACTTGACTCATTACCAGGATCAAGTCATCCCCTTCACCATCCAGCCGTGTGATCAACACAATCATGTTCCTCTTATCCTTGATTCACAATAGCTATATAATTGCTATCTCTCAATAAAGATTCTTATCTAGTTTCCAAATATTTTTCCCCTTGTAACTTTGCTAAAACAGCACAGTTACAACACTGAGAGGGAGTAATTGTAGATTTTGTGACACCCTAAATAGACAAACTCTACAATTTATTAAAACTTTTAAGAATGATTAAAACAACATAAAATAATAAGTTATAAGGTGTCACCTATTAACTTGACTAATGGGGTGTAGTTTGAAAAATGAATTCTGCTGCATTAAAACTTTATATCTACTTAAATATTTGCAATAGTGCAAAATAAATATTTGTCAACATTGTTACTGTATTATCTTTTTTGTACATATCTTTTTTCTATTTCTCCTTTAAGAATTTTAGCTTATAAATATAATCAAATGTAAATAACTTTAGGATATACCTAAAATTGCCTTTATTTAAATTTTAAAGCCCTCAAAAGATAGGGGCCAGAAAATTTAATTAGTAAACCCTACTTGGTTTTTAACTTTTGAAGTATGGAATAGAGTATATAATGCAAATAGAAAGTTAATATCTGTGATGTCAGGCCAGCTTAAAGAAGAAGAAAGCTAATAAAAAAATCATAAAGTGCTGGATAAATTTTATTTCATACTTGAAAATAAAGGATGCTTACTGAAGAGAGAGAAATCGCTTTTTTCAGTAGCCACTGTTTCCAGTAGAACCAGTGTTTTGACCATAGCCTCCATTAGAACTGATTCCTTGTCCATAAGCTCCACCAGAGTTTTTAGCCTGCGCAAGGTAAGCTTGTTCTGCCGCTTTCTCTTTGGCAAGTTGTTCCCTATAATTCATTCTCTGTATTCCTCGTAAATAGGATTGGGGAACTCCAAGAACAGAAACGATGGCAGTAGTGGCAATGAGAATGAATTTCATTTTTGATGTCTTGTTTTGACTTGGTTTGAGGTTTAAATACTATTTCAGACACTTAATAACTCTTGATTTATAATGACTGAACCTATGTGACAATTGTATGATGTATTGTTGGCTGTCGATAAGAAAAGATGATGTCATTTTCATTAAGAAAAAGATCAAGTTTGCATGAGGGTTTTGATTTATAATACACCTGGTATTTTATGTGGTAGCTAAGTTGGATTTTAATTTAATATAAAAGCTATTATAAACCATCTGCAAATAAGAAATATTCGAAGTAGGACTAGGGGCACAGCTCATGCTTAATTATAAACATCAAGTCGGGTTCATACATTTAATTTAAACTACATCGACACAGAGTCATAGAATACTTAGTTATACAATAACATACCAGCCCACAACCAATAAAATAAATAAATTACATGTCTGTATGAAACCATGGGTGTAAATTAATTGATCGACGTATACATATACTTTAGATTTTATACTAATGTGCTGTATCGCGCGTCAAGCCTTGAGAAGGGTTTTATTTTTTCTGCATATAATAAAATTTAGATTGTATACACTTTTTATAAACGTTTGTTTTCCAAAGTCGAGTTTACAAGCCCCAGTATACGCCATGGGATGATTTAGTTCAGCCCTGAGTAGCTTCCGACTCTGGGCCATTACAACCAGAGCGGAAATACAACATATTTAAACATTCAAATAATTATTTGAATCGAGTGACTAGGGCTGCGGCGCCCACCCCCGGACAAAGATCTTCTTTTTTCCGGCATTCTGGAAGATCGGATTAAAAATCAGCTTATAATGGAAAATATATTACCTTCCACATTTTCAGAAACTTTGGACAGAATCCGGGTTTTGTCCGGGGGTGGGACGCCGCAGCCCTATGAGTGACACAGAGCCTGAAACTGACTGTGGCTGCCTGGGTGAAGCAGCCCTAAGATGGATGATTTTATTAGCTGATGTTTTTAAATCGAAAGTGTTGCTTCAAAAAACATGTATAAATCAATTTACATGATTGTTAAAGAAAGTGCTTTTCAGTTGAATTAAAGTAAAAAGGCTTATTAAGTAATTCAATTAAGATTTAAATTAATAATAAAGTCTAAGTTTTATATTTTTAAGCCTATACATCTTATAGAAAAAGTATTTAATAAAGTTATTTAGGGCAATAAGATATTCTGACAATTACTGTAAATTCAGAACCTAAACATAAAAATGCAGGATTGTCAAATCCTTGGTCCAAATTTCAAATCACTTTTGCAGGATGGCCTTTTTTTAAGTAAATTGATTTTTTGTATATTTATTTGAATATTTGAAAATGCGGGAACTAATAGACACTTTGCAAAGTTCAAGTCAAACTGCATATTTCCAATGGACAAAATGAATTAACTGGAATCAATTTTGAAGTGTTCAAATCCATCAACCATTTTCATTAAGTTTACTATGTTTTTTAAAATTGTGGGATTGTCAAATCCACAAACTAAATTTCAAATCACTTTTGAATGTCACTAGTAAACTCAAATATTAATTGCGGGAACTGGAATATAAATTTAATGTACACTAAGCACACTAGGAAACACCAACCCAAATCAAGAAGCTCCACCCCAACTAAAATCAAATGAAAAATTCAATCTCAATAACTATAATTAGACATAAAAATTTATTAAACTCTAAAATTATCCAAACCCAGAAAGTATACAATATTATACACTTCAAATCACGTATATAGAAATTCTGTTACTATTCAAGGCTAAATCAAGAGAAAACAACTACTCACAACTAAACCAAAAATACAAATAAATACATATTTAATCTAAAATATATTTATTATTTTATTTTTATGGACCAACAATTGCATTCCCAACCAGCTCTTTCACCAGCCTGCGGGGCAGTCTGTCCACAAGGGCACCCCAGAGAGTCCAAGAATAGACCCAGAACCCAACTCAAGGGGAGTAATGCCAACACACAGGCCTCCCAAGGTGTCAGCGCCAGCCAACCACCTCCCGTATCCCAAGCCAGGACACTAGCCTGAATCTCAGACAGAAGTCACTCTCAAGGCCTGACACCAAAGTCTCTTTTACCAGGGTCACCAGGAACACTGAAGTTACTTACACCTCCACTGTGTACCCAGTCGTCACCCAGCCCCGCACTCTGGATCCAAGAGTTGCCACTTCCTGTCCCCACGTTTTTGATACCACCTATGAGCCATTGGCCACCACTGTTGAGCCATCTGCGCCTATTGTGTGTTCAACCATTGATGGCGCCACCGCAAGCAAGCATGATCCCACCTTCTACACAAAGGCCCCCATCCCCTGTGTTGAGCCTGGTAGCCAGGATGCTGCAGTACCATCCAAGGGCTGATGTCAGTTGACAGATAGTGAGTGTGAAGCTCTCCTCAATTGCTTGAACAGGGGAATGGCAATTTGTGATATCATGTCCCAATTTGGTGTCACAGCCAAATATATTGGCAACATCAACAAAAAGTACGGCAACACCGGACAAATTCCCAAATCTGACAAGGCTAAGCGGCAGCCCAACCTACTTCAACTCATCCATTTTGAGGCAATCAAGCAGTGGGTAACCAAGGATTGCCACCTGAACACACTTGCTGTCCAATCAATGTTGGCCACAGAGTTCAGGCTTTTGGTTTCAAAAACCCTTGTTTACAAGACCATGGGTGATTTGGGCTTCTCCTGGAAAGTACTGGGAGTTTTGCCGTATAACAGGAACAGCAACAAGACAATTGAGGATCAACACATTTATGCTGAGACCTATGTGGCTCTTAAGAAGACTGGTAATGTCCAGTTCTTTTACATCAGCAAATTATTGTTTTCCTCCTCACTCAGGTCTAGGCATGGGTGGGTCAAGAAGGGGTCCAAGGATGGTGTAGCACATTGTGAAGCTGTCTGTTCCCAGACCTATTTAATGGTAGCGCATCTTGGTCCTCACGGGTTGAATCAATACCAGATGATCAAGGGTTCCCACAATAGCGGAAAATTCCTCAATTTTCTCTGAACTGTCAAGGAGTACTGTAAATTCAGAACCTGAACGTAAAAATGCGGGATTGTCAAATCCTTGGTCCAAAATTCAAATCACTTTTGTGGGATAGCCTTTTTTTAATTAAATTGATTTTTTTGAGTATTTATTTGAATATTTGAAAATGCGGGAACTCATAGACACTTTGCAAAGTTCAAGTCAAACTGCATATTTCCAATGGACAAAATGAATTAACTGGAATCAGATTTGAAGTGTTCAAATCCATCAACCATTTTCATTAAGTTTACTATGTTTTTTGGAATTGCGGGATTGTCAAATCCAAGAATCAAATTTCAAATCACTTTTGAATGCCACTAGTAAACTCAAATAATAATTGCGGGAACTGGAATCCAAATTTAATGTACAGTAAGTAACTAGGACAAATCAATCCAAATCAAGAAGCTCCACTCTGGATAAAATCAAATGAAAAATCCAATCTCAACAGCCATATTTAGACATGAAATTAAGTGAAGTGAAAAATTGTCTAAACTGGAAATGATGCAATATTCTGCACTTTAAATCACTAATATATCAACCATAAAACCATACAATCATTTATGAGCTACTCTCCTGATGACACAGAAATTTTTTAAAAGTTTTTTGGCCCCTGGCTACGCCGGGGGCCAAACAAACTTCTTTTCAAGGAAGAAGGAGAGGTGGGAAAGATAAACTATCAGTTTACTACAATATGTTTTTATGTATTGCTATTAAGGATGCTTGATTACAGTAGATTTCAGAAGACACTAATAATAAAGTAGAATTGTAATATATAATTCTACTTTATTATTAGCGTCTTCTGAAATCTACTGTACTCAAGCATCTAAATTTTAGCCGGCCTAAAATGGAATAGGGTGATTTTTGAGAATGCCTATGATTCCTAAAAGAATTAGCACAAATCCACTCTATATCCTTTAGAATCCTTTTTGAGACACCAATAAATTATAATTATTTCAAATTCCTTGCAATTATGATTTGAAATTTGGTTCTTGGATTTGACAATCCCACAATTTCAGATTTTTTAATTTTTACATGATGTCCATGATTTGATTGAAATACAGGAAATCTCAAATTGTACATTAGAATCCCGCATTTCTGATTCATGTATCCCGCATTTGTTTGCTGAGTTTTGTCTTTTGTTAGTTGAGTTATCTGCTCAAGAGATTCAAAATTTGCCAATTTAAATAAACCAAAAACATTCAAAATAAATGGTTGATTTTATTAAATATTTTATTTTTCACTCAGCTGAGTTGCCCGCAAAAGTGATTCAAAATTTGGACCAAGGATTTGACAATCCTGCATTTTTACGTTCAGGTTCTGAATTTACAGTACCTTCAGGATAATTATTGCAGTACAACTAACATTGTTGTGGGTAGTACACACCATTTTGAAAACAGCATTTCAAAATACGCATCTCAAAATACGCCATTTTGATTTTCTGCTATCTCAATTTTATAGCAAAACACCATTTTTAATCTACGGCATTGTGACTAAGAAAAACAAGTTTTAAAATTTTAGATTTTTTGAACTCTAAAAAAACCAAAATTTCTCAAAAAATAAAATTTAAATTTTTTTTCTAGACTTAAAAAGACCTCAGAAAACCAAATCTGCAATAAAAAATGGGATCAATTAGTAACAACAAGGTTGCGTAAAGCCCAAAAGTTAAAAATATCCAAAACAACTATTTTTATCTATTTTAACTATAAACTATACTTTAAAATAAGCATAGAATTGTACCAAATACTAAAAAAGTCAAATAATGGTAAAATCAAAGGAAATAAGAGAGAAGATAAAGAAGTGTTTATTGAGGAAGGGCTCAGACATTAGTGAAAAGAGCAACAGAGATGGCCTGAAGATGCTCAAGCTTTCTATCCTTGGGATAGTAGGCAAGGACCACCTTGCTGATTTCAGTATATTTCTTTACTGCCTTAGTCTGCTTGGGGGGTTGCCCTTGGACTTCATGCCAGTCTTGAAGAGCTGGGCAAAGATGGCTTTCTGGATTTTGAGATGCACCATGATTTTGTTAAATTTGGGCTTCTGAACCCGGACTCTTGTTGCAAATTGGCTATGCCACCCTTCAAGGGAAGAGGTGGTCTTGATCAAACCATCTTTTACCTGCTTATAGCAGTTCCACTGGATTGAGTTACCGCCTTTTCCAATGTGGCGTGCTCCTTGAAATACTCCAACCCATTGAGTTTCAAAACACTCAATGAACAGAGCAAAGGCTGCCTGGTTAGCAAGGATATAATGATGGTGGAGGAGGGCGTCGTAAAAGGCATTGTTCTCCTCTTTTCTCACAAGGGCAAGGGCAGCAAAGCAATTGAAAACATCCTTGGCTTCTTTAGTGCCTTCAGAGTTGACCAGCTCATGAAGATCAGAGTACTTTTGGAGGCGGCGGCAGAGTGCCTGCTGGAAGTGGAAGTAGCATCCCTGAGGGGAGCTCTTAAAGACACAAATACAGGCATTTGCCTGAGCCTGTTTGAAATCCACTACCAGATATTTGTGGTAAGGAAGGCTTTATGGCTGCTTTTTGGTTGGGGCGGCTTTCTCTTCCTGGGACTGGGACTGGGCCTTCTTCTTGCGCCCTCTGGTTTCCTTTGGCTCCTCTTTGATGGTTGGGAGGATTTAATCCAACTTGGCCTTTAGAATTATAAGAGCACAGACATAATTTTACTGCTTCTTATTTGGGAGGAAAAAGAAGACCAGGGGAAGAACTAGATTTCCCACCTGCCCGTGAATGTTCCAAAGCTGGATAAATAGCTTTGGACAGGTGGAGAAAGTGCCATCTGCAAGCCATGTTTTGCATTTCAACAGGTTGCACAGATCCTGTGAGGTGGCAAAGCAAATAATGCGCTCAGGGGCATGTTGGCTGTTGTTGTGGAGAAGGAATCTCTCCTCATGGCAAGATAGTTTTTGTTCCTCATTAAGGATCAATTGATCAATTGATGAAGCACTGACGCCTTCAGTGCTCAGAGCATATATCTGATTAGTGAGATATCTCTGTAATTTTGAGGCGCCACCAACAGTGGCAAGTTGGGTAACATTTAAATTGAGGAGGGCATCATTGACAACCTCAGTGGTGGTTTGATCTTTGGTGGTTGGGATCACCTGGAAAAGAAACCAGTGGATTAGTTGGTAAAGGCAGTTGGAAGGCTTGGCGCAGTCATGCTCAGTAGTCAGAGCCTTGAACCTGGTGAACTCATAAGTGGTGAGTCTAACAGGGCACCCAACGTTATCACATTTGTAGTGATGTTGGCGGATTGCTTTCTTCTTGTCATTACAGCTGAAGCTGTAGCCCTTGTAGACAAAGACAACACCCCCTTTCTTAGTCATTATGGGGTAGCCGGATGGGTATGTTGTGGGAACAGAAAAGGTGTCATTTCTATTGCATATATTGTGGACGGTGTTTAGATCCCAGAGCTTGATTTGCTCATCCACAGGAGTACCAGGCTCAGGATCCTGTTCCTCTTCCTCTTCAGGCTCTGAGGTGGGATCAGAGTGGCAGTTAAAGTTGAATAACTTTTCCTGAGGATCTGAAGAGGAGTAAACAAAAGGAGAGTGGGGAGGGGGGAGGGCTTGTTTCCTCAGGTTCAGGGGAAGGCGTGGGTGTCTTGGGGGGAGCTTTAGCCTTAGCAGGCTGCTTTTTTAAAGTAGTTTTGGCCTTCTTGGACTTGGGAGGAGTTTCCTTGGACTTGGAGGCCTTGGATGCCTTGGGCGCAGCTTTGGTGGTAGGCTTGGGAGGCATCTAAAAGTGAATTAGTATCAAAATATGAGCAATTTGGGGGTTGTTTTTAAAGAGAAAAATGAGAATGCTTTTAATATAAAAGTAGTAGTTTTTTACGTAGAATTTTAGAGAAAGTCTTAAAATATATAATTTCAAAATTTCAATGTTTTTTTAGTAAAAAACATTTTTTTATTAGTAATCCAAGTATGCAAAACTTTTAGTTTTGACTGAAAACTTGCAGTCAAAATGGCGTTTTTGAAGTGATGTAATTGAGGTGCTGTAGCTCAAAAACATAGTGTTTTTGACCATTTTTTATATTAAATTAACAAATTTCCGGTGGAGCTACCTCAAAAAAGCCAAAGAGTAAAACTTGAATATTTAAAAAACTAGCTTATACAACTGGGGCTAGAAAGTATCCAGTTGCTTAGAGGAAGCCAAAAAATATATTTTTTCAAAGCTTAATATTTTTTCCTACATTTTTTATTATAATTATAATTAACGTGAATATGTACTTTTGGAAAATGGAAATCAAGAATTGCAGTGAGGGAATTGATATAGCATAGCCCGGTGTTATATGTAATTTCCCCTTATTTTGCCCTATCCATTGTGCACATCAAATCAATTGGGTGATATGAAACTCAGTGGAATTTGAAGTGACATAAATTGAAATGACGTAATCACCCCCTTCTATAGTAAAATCACTATTAAAATATTTTATTAAGAGAACCCTTATCAATGTATCCATGTATAATAAAGTTATAAATTACATATAACAAAACTGGTTTTTTTACCTAGCAATGACAATCACTAGAAGGACTATCATAGTGGCGTCTTTTTAGGTTGTTCTTATTATAAGTGTCTTAGATTAATACTATAGGAACACTTCTGGCAATATACCACAGGATTTATTTTAGTTTGGGTATAAGCTTATTTTAGTTTAAGATAAATGTCATAATTTGAAATGATGTAAAGTCAAGATGGCGTAAACATGCCCACACTAAGTGATTTCATATGCAAATAAAGTTAGCAAAATAAGATTTAATTAATCTGACTCGAAGTGACGGAATCAAGATGGCGTAAATTTGAGATACTGCATTATAAAGTTATATGTAAATTTTAACTATTTTATTGTTTATTTTATTTTTTGTGATTCAAAATCACTAACACAAAAAACACCATCTCAAATTTAATCTGAGATGGCGTAAATCAAAGTGCTGTTTTTGAGATGGTGTGTCCTACTGTCATCTGGTGTTGGTTGGAGCTTTGTGAGTTGTTCTGAATTTATAGGGTAATTTATTTATATTTTTTTATCATTTTGGAGCTGGCAGCTGGTGTCAGGACCAGCTGACGCCCTATGTGGGGGATGTAGTTTCTGTAAAAGGTTTGGGATATGTAGGGCTTTAGGTATTGGCGGACTATTCCTTTGTTTGCTTCTATAAATAAAAAAGATAGTATAATCCTTTTTATTTATTTAATATTTTATTTTTTACCTTCTTCTAAATATTTACCTGTTGTTTCCTTGACAGGGGCTGCTTCACAGGACTTTTCACTTGATGGTTGCTGGTCTTCTTCTGTTGGATTCTGTTTCTTTTTATTTTTTAGTTGCTCAAACATCTCAGTATCCTTTGACCATGCCTCCGCAGTTGTGAACCCCTGTGGCTTGAACTGTAGGTTGGTGAGAGCATCTTTCTGTACATTAAGGAGCCTGGCTGCAAGTTTGTTGGTAGTATTGGGTTTCTTCATCTTCACAGCCTTCAAATTAAGTTTGTTCAGTTTGTCATCTTCTAACACCACCTCCTTGAGCATGTCCTTCACATTTTGATTAACCTCCTTGATTTGGCCACCACCCCGTCCAACTCCTTGATCATTGCCTCTAATTCCAACATGTTTTTCTTGTTCTTATTCCAACCCCTTTTCTACCAGCAAAAACTTCCAAATAAAATATATCTATTCTATTGTATCTAATAGAGATTTAATAAATAACAATGATTTTAATTATAATTTTTTATTAGCTTTAAGTAATACTATTCAATTGATATTTTTTTCTATATATTGTTTGTATATACCAACCCCTTACAGGTATCATAAACAACATATTTTGTCCAGGTACATGTTTTTTCCAAGTAAAACATGATTTTTTCTCAAATCAGTATGCCAAGTTTGACCCAAAGTACACATTTATTAAAAGATAGCCACTATCACAGGTTAAATGTAGATCATATATTTTTGAGCGTGTAAAACAACCCAGTATTAGTATCATGAGCAACATGTTTGTTCAAGTACATGTTTTATCCAAGTATAACATTATTTATTCTTAAACCAGTATGCCAATTTTGACCCAAAGTACACATTTATTAAAAGATAGCCACTTTCATGGGTTATATGTAGATCATATATTTTAGAGTGTGTAAGCCAACCCAATCTTAGTATTATGAACAAAGTATTTTGTCATGTATATGTTTTGTCCAAGTATAATATAATTTATTCTTGAATCAGTATGCCAAGTTTGACCCAAAGTACATATTTATTAAAAGATGGCCACTTTCAAGGGTTATATGTAGATCATTTATTTTAGAGATATCTGTGTTGTAATGGATTATTTCATTTAATTATATTGTTTTCTATTATAACTTTAATATATTTGAAGCCCTACACTAAAGCAATTTTTAAAAACTACATGTGCTATGGACCAGCCAATTAGAATGGGCGTTAATTTTTGCTGTCTTTGTACTTGGCTCAGACAAGACACACCTCAGTTAGTGCAACCAGTTTAACTTAGTGAAATAAGCATGTTGAAAAAATACATGTCTTTGTTTGCAAATTGGCACGCTGACTTGTGGCCAATCTAGCATCAGAGAACTCAGTGGTTGGGTGCTAGATTGACCACAAGTCAGTGTGCCAATTTGCAAACAAAGACATGTATTTTTTCAACAGGCTTATTTCACTAAGTTAAACTGGTTGCACTAACTGAGGTGTGTCTGGTCTGAGCCAAGCACAAAGACAGCAAAAATCAACGCCCATTCCAATTGGCTGGTCTGTAGCACTTGTAGCTTTTAAATTCACTTTATTGTAGCGCTACAAAAATATTAAAGATATAATAGAAAATAATAGAATTAATAACTATCAAAGCAGCCAAATTTAACTTGTGGCATGATAAGAAATTAATCATAACTGTAGTTAAATGTAAAATATATTATATCTAAATTAAAATACCTACAAGTTAAACCAATATATATTATAAAATAAAAATTGTTGGGGGGGGGGGGCAAGTTTTATTGGACAAAATGGGGGAGTGGATGGGGAAAACTAGGTGACAGACTGGGGTGAGGGAAAATAATTTGATTGGCTGGGGGTGGGTTCCAAACAACTGGATTGTTTGACTGGGGACTAGGGCAGCGTGAGGACCAAGGGGCGTGTTGTTGCCTTGATTGGCTTGGAAGAATTGATGATAAATTACATCATAATTGGACTCTGGGAGAACACTGATTGACTTGTACGCCAGGGAATTTTGAGGGGGCAGCTGAGGATCCTTTGGTAATTAGATACTGCTGTGAGCATTAAGGGCCATCTTGGAAAATATGTCAGAAACCTTATGATGGGGGAAAAGTACTATGTAGTTGTGGGCCACACTAACCACCTGGTTGAAGGATGTGGGGTCGCATGATAGGATAATATCCCCAATGTTGAAGAACAATGCGTCCCCAAGTGTGAATTGGCATGAACAGCAGGGTAAATTGAGACATTGTGGCTTCCTGCTTGGATCTTCTCAAAGGCCACTCCAGCACACTCCATTTGGTGGCTCAGGAAAATCCTAAATTTAGAATTGGCCAAGCTCCAGGTGGCAAGAATGTCAGAGAGGAATTTTCTGTACCAGAACCCATTGATGTAACTGGACATGGTTTGATAAAATACAGCTCTTTTGGGGAAGCTGCAAGGAACACACCAATCATAATCCCCTTTATTTCCTTCTTTTTTGTCATGAATGCTGCCATTCACCATGTTTTGATTCTGCCTTCAATGGGTTATTTTGAGGACAAATATCTCACTTTTGCTTTTGCCCCTTGAAATGAATCTATATCCAAACTGGGAAATAAAATTGTTTGGTTTCCTGACTCTGCGCAACTCACTTGCCCCACTCATGCTTGTGGCAAGTGATCCTATTGTACATGTACTGTTTTGTGGTAAAGCTACACACTATATATTCCTTTTCATATTCATCAATAAAAATTAAGTTCTATTCACATTTTTGTCTTTGTGTCTTCCAGTACTTTGGCGCCTCTCTCTAGTCACCACTAGTAGAGATTATTCATCCAGGGCCACAAGGTAATTGCATAGCCTTCCCTGCCATCTAACTGAGACTTAGTAAAAATCCAATACTAAGGTTAGAATTCCCTGTTGTGTGTCTGTGCTGCGCCTCAGAACACAACATCCTGCAACAACGTCTTTATGCTCTTCATGGAGGAAAGCATAACCTTATGGACTTTGAAATGAAGGCACAGAAGCTGGTTAGCCTTGAGGACTTGAGCGCAAGCCATGTAGGCTTTGTGGGCTGTCAATTGTCTGCTTGTTATCAGTTGCTGTCTTCCATGTAGAATCTATCTGAAAATTCAGCTAGGGTCTCTTTTGGTTTGAAAGCAATGTGCATGAAGGCGTCCTTCTTCACTTCCAAACTAAGGTCACCACCAAATTTATCAATCAGAAGCTGCTTCATATCTTCCCACGTCTTAATGGTGGGCAGCTCAGGCACCACCACCTCCTGGAAAGTTGGATGTAGACAGGTCAGAATATGTTCTTTTTTAACTTTGTCCTAAGCTTGTCTCATGGCAGTTTTGTAGATAGTTAGGAAAGCTGTAATGGTCAAGGTTTTGGGATCAAAGACTTGCTTAAAGGTAGGCTTGAAGTGTGCTTTGGTAGTTGGCCCACCATTGTTGCTATTGAGTACATTTATACACGGGGAAAATTCTGCTTCAGATTCAGAGGGGGGCTATCTAGCCCATAGCTGCCAAACACTTTCCTCAACTGTAGTCAGGGTCTCAACAGTACGGGCACCCGTATCATTAGCTAAAGTGGTATGTTGCTCAGTAACATCTAGACGTTGGCCTTGGGTTGATACTACTGTAGAGAGCTCAGCCAGGTGAGAAGTAAGGGATGGCCCCATTGAGAGGCAAGGGGCAAACCTAATGGTTACTGAGTTGATCAATTCACTAATCTCTTGTATGTCTCTGTTTAGCTTGGCATAATACTGCTTCAAATGGTCTTCCTCATCAGCTAGGGCAATCAACTCCCTAGCACATTGGATTTGAGGGGCTCCTGACAAGCCATGGCAGCAGCAATCTTTATTGACAACTCCAACTGGACTAGCAGCAGTTGCAACCATTTTGTGTAGGGCAGCAAGTTCTTGCTGTAGCTCAGCAACTTGAGTGGTCAAAGCAAGCACATGTAGATCAGGCTGATGAGCTTCAGTAGGGCGTCCTTGACTGCAGGTAAAACACGTAGCTATTGAATGACATCCAATAGTCTCTGCTCTCTATCCACCAAATCATCAGTTGGGGGGAAGGCAGAGCATCTGGCTTGGGCATAGATGATTTATTCACTTGATTCTGGAGTTTGGCAACAGCAGCAACAGTGACAACTCTTTCTTGATTGAATTCTTCACTGAGCTCATTAAGGCATTTAGTAGTAAGGTCTGCTACCTGCTGCAGTTGCTTGAAGGAATGAATGCTGAATCCATTGAGCTGCTGTACAATTTGTTCAAAGTCAGTGAGATAGGCGTTCAAGGTAGAATTGACTTGGGCGCGCCAGGGCTGGTCTAACTGGTGAAACTCATGTAGACACTCTCTGACATATTCAGGGATGGCTTGGCGCATTTGTTCAATGGAATTCACCAAACAGGTCTGGGAGGTGTCAGAGTTGCGCTGATTGTCTGACACCAAGGAAAACAGGGAGTGGATCCATTGTTGGTAGGCCACAAACTGATCCCAGTGATGAGTGACGGCTTTTTGTAGAGACAAGATTTCTTGAACGTGGAGCCCTAACACTATTTGGTGGTGGGTGTGACCTTTTGACAGTCACTATTGAATATTTAGCCAAATAAATGCTCCAAAATATAAAGTTATCTCTGTTTTTATGATTATTGCATGTAGATAGGTTGGATTGGAAGTCTTAAGGTCAAGATTCCTGAAAACTGGATATCTAGGTTCAATAAAAGAAAAGAAGGCAAGATTGGCTGAGTCAATCTGGGAGACCAGATGTCTCAAAAATGGTTTAATTAATTGGGAAGATTAATCAATAAATACACGGGAATATAATTAATGAGGATTTGATTATATTGGTTAAATTGCCTTGACTGTGTCAAGAAGTTTGGTTATGGTCAACCATAAGTAAACCCCAAAGTTTGGGTTAAAAGTGCCATGTTGGCAAATTCATTGGGGTAGAAGCGCCGCCTAATTGATTTGAGAAGCGCCAAGGCGCTGCCTAGCAAATTTTTCAGGCGCTGGGGCGGCGTCTGGGGAAATTGCTGAGCGCCGCGGTGGCGCCTGGTTCAAGTTTGAAGCATTTTAATGGGGTTTAAGGCAAAAAAACATTAAATGCAAAGATAACTAAATAAAGGCAAGAATGCCCAGGAATTCAGGTTTAATCAGCTGGTTCCCAGTTGGAACGTTGATAGCTGAGTTTTGGGATGTTTAATCCATAGGGTTTTGGCGCCAGGAGCTGAGGAAGCTCCATGCTGAATTAGTTTGTTGGGATAAAGGGGGTCAGGTGACTTCTTCCCATTGTAGGTTGGTTCTCATAGGTTGATAAATATTGGTGATCTTTTAGGTAAAGATCTAAGTTTGAATGACTTGAATGTCATAGACTACGTGATATGAATCATAGGTTGATTCAGGAACCGGAGGGGTTTTCAGCCAAATATGCCCTGAATGGTATATAAGCAAAAACAGCAAATTTTTAATAAAGATATATTGTTGGTTTCAACGCTTTCCCCTCAACTACCTTTTCAATTATTATGTCTTATTTATTAAATTTTGAGAGGACCAAATTTGGAGTACTTTGTGTGGAAACCGCTGCTGCCAGGAAAGAAGTTCCTACAAGTTTGTTGGAGGAAGCTTGGGCAAGCTTGGAGGTCACCAAGACTGTGTCTGATGAGTCCTTGGTGGAAGTAAAAGATACATTCAAAGAGTTATACTCTAATTACTTTGCAAAAGAAGGGACTCCTGCCCAAGGAAACCAAATCTATGCATGAGATTTCTGGAACCTGTTAGTAGGATGGGATGAAATCTTAAAACAAGTGAAAGCAAAGGCCAATTGTGAAATTGAGGTTTTAAGGGCAAGAGAGGAAAAGAGTGTTGAGATCATGGCCCATTGGCAGGATGATAACAAAGTGTTGTCCCATAAAATTGCTTCCCTAGAGACAAAGCTCCTTGAAGATTTGTCACAGGAAGGTAATGGCAATAAGAGTCAAGGTCAAGATAATGGTAGGATGAACTGGTTGGACCTAGATATGTCACAGTGGGCTAAGGCAGGTTTACAAAGGATGACAGTAGGTGCTCAGTGGAGCCAGCCGCTGAGAGGAGATGATGTGGAAATTGAGGAGCCACAATTAATTTGTAGTATTCAGCCCAACTGAACTGCAACTGGAGGCTGGGGATACACCATCACTTGTTCTAAGTCAGGAGTACACATGGGATAAGCAACTAGGTGGGGACCATTCCCAAGGTTCAGTACAGTAGGGAAAATAGGCAGGTCTGTGATGTCAGGATTCACCTTTTCTATAGCTGCTATTCTGTTTTTATTTACTTGCTTTTTCTGGCTTGTAAGTTCTTAGAATTGCCTGTCATTTCATTCTATTTATTATCCTCTTCCTTTCCCCTTTCTTTTCCACCTTTGGGTTTCAAAATAGGCCTTGTAAAGGCCTAGTTATGACCTAAATACTGATTAGTATCAGTTTTGAACTCCCCTTACCTCTGCACCTGGTTTCAAACCCTGGACCTATTTGTGGAAGTCTTAGAAGTTAGTCCAAAATGCTTAATTTTGCTTTAATCTTGATTTACGTTTTTTTAGCTTTGGACCCGTTTTTCCTGGATTTTTGCTTGCTTTATCATCAAGACAGTTGTCGTAACCACTTCTTCTCTTCCCAGTCACCCTTTAACTGGGTTTAGCTTAACTAAGCTAGACTATTATTTCTGATTTCTTACCTTAGTTTTTCATGCATGTCTTCTAACCATTTTTGGTTAAAACTCTCTATACCATTCCTTGCACCTCAATTAACAATGCACAATAAAAAGGCTTGGTTTTCCAGTCTCAACAATAAGTTGAGATTGTTTGACTTGCACCCCAAAAAGGTATTTGTTAGGTTTTGTGGCTTGTGTTTTCTTTACAATTTTACTTTAAGTTTTAAATATTTGATCTTATGATACCTTTTGACTTTCTGCTTCACCAGCTAGGTAGTTTTTATTGTAATACCCACAATTTGATTGTTGATAGTTTTGATCCTCCTGCTAGTGGCGAGCCATTCCCAGACTTAGAAATTGACTTTTTGAACAAATTGTCCGTCATTAAGACTGGACTCTATTTTATTTTCTTAGGGTTAATCAACTGCCTCAGTTCTTATTTTACCTCTTATAAACTTTTAGGAGCCCTATTACAGTTGCTACTGCAGACTTAACCTACATTTGGGTATTTGACTAACATTAATATAACTGGGTTAAAAGCTTTAGTTTACAACCATCTTCCCCAGACCATGAGACCTTACATGCAATGTCTTCCTCAATAGGAGGGCTGGTAATTTCAGGCAAAGTCAGCTCTTGTATAGGAGGAGGCAAAGGGCCTGAAACATGGTTGCAAAAGGGATAACCAAGGGGCTTACAGCCCCTGTAGTGAGCACCATTTTTGTTGAGTTCTGAGGCGCGGCACAGACACACAACAGGGAATCCTAACCTTAGAATTGGATTTGTACTAAGTCTCAGTTAGATGGCAGGGAAGGATATGCAATTACCTTGTGGCCCTGGATGAATAATCTCTACTAGTGTTGGCTTGAGAGAGGCGCCAAATTACTGGAAGACACAAAGACAAAAATGTGAATAGAACTTAATTTTTATTGGTGAATATGAAAAGGAATATATACTGTGTAGCTTTACCATAAAACAGTACATGGACAGTAGGATCACTTGCCACAAGCATGGGTGGGGCAAGTGAGTTGCTGCAGAGTCAGGAAACCAAACAATTTTATTTCCCAGTTTGGATATAGACTCATTCCAAGAGGTAAAAGCAAAAGAGAGAGATTTGTCCTCAAAATAACCCATTGGAGGCAAAATTAAAACATGGTGATTGGCGGCATTCACAACACAGGATATGCACCTTACCCATTCTAGAGCAGTTGTCTGGGAGAATTGTGCCGCCTCTAACTCTGGTTTGTCTTCCTGTAGCCCCTGCATCCTTACAATGAACTCGCAAAATCCTCTTAGACGTCAAGGTTGCCACAACTGCGGCAAGATAGGACACCATTCTTGAGACTGCACTAATCCTTAGGTTGAAGGAGCTGATCCCAAGGAGCAGGAAGGAAAAGAACAGTCAACCTAGAGGTGGAGACGCTCTCGGTTGAATTTTCTTCCCAGTCTTCTTCAATCCCCCCTCTATAACCAGCTCCAAGCCTGCTTATACCAAGGCTCCTCCCATCCTACTATTGTTTCACAGTCATTCTGACAACTCTGACTTGGAAAATTCTGATGTTGATGACCTCAACACTTACCGGTATTCAGTTCTTGCTGTCTTCAAAACCATTGCAGTTCCCTATAAGTTACAATAAGGAAAGATTACAGCAACTGCTAAGCCTTTGTCTGAGACCATAGAGGTTGTCTCTTGCCCATACCTCACTCAAGCAAAGAGGTATCCTGTTTTAGTAGAGTCATCCGAGGAAGCCGCTGAAGTTGCTGACGCTGTATTTAAGAATGTGTCAGTTTTTCTCTCTCCAGACTGTCTATAATGAGTTAACAGGCTTAAGATGCATGATTGAGAAGTAGGACAAAGAACTAGCAGAGGCTCAAGACATCCTGGCTGTCCTCCCACCCTTTGGTTGTACTATCACTCGCGTAAAGATATCCGTACAGAAGGTGAAGATCAAGGCTGTCTTGGATACTGGATCTCCTGTTAATGTTGTCTCCTCAAAGCTTGTCAAGAAGCTCAAGATTGCCCCCAACCTTAATTATCATCAGTCATATGGTAAAGCTGGGCTATCCATGAATCACGCCATAGGAGCATATTCTGCTCTCCCCATGTGGTTTGACAAGCTTCTCTTAGCCGCACCTGCTGTTGTCTTGGAGAATGTGAGCTACAATCTCCTAGTTGGTACCCAGTTCCTTAGGGAATACAATGGGGTCATCAACTTGAAGGATGGTTACCTCTTTATCTTGGGATACAAAGTCCCTCTGAACTTTGAAAAACTAGTCAAAGTTCCCAGGAAGCGCCTCAAGATGTGTGCTTTAGAATATCCCACTGGTGTTTTCACTCTAAAACACCGTTTTCACTCCTCCAAAATGAAGTGTCTGCCTATGGCTTGCCCTGCATCTGAGGGGATCCCTCTCCTGGCTACTTCCGCTGTAACCATCTCTTCTGGCTCTCAAGCCATCTTGGACTCCCAAATCTTGTATGAAATACCTGAAAAAACTTTCCTGGAGTTGTACTCCCTTCCCTTGCTAGGTTGTAACAAACCTTACTCTGTCCTGGGATCCTAGATGTCTCCCTTAAAGATCCTGTTCAATTGCTGGTAGCCAACCTAATGGCTCTCCCCATACATGTATCTAGAGGAAAGGTTATTGGCTATGGCAAATTACTGAGTGCTCCCAATGTCTTTTCACTTCACCTCTTTGGTACGTTCCAGGCCTTTAACATACCTGAAGATGAGCCCCAAGTCCTATCCTTGTTTACTGCACAAGACTTCCCGCAGCTATCCCTGGTTCAACAGAAGGAGGTGCTCAATTCACTAGATCAATTTTCAGACATCTTTGCCAAAGACAGAACTGACTATGGTCTAGCTAAAGGCGTTATCCATCAAATAGATACTGGAGATGCTCCCCTCTTCCATGCTAAACCATATTGCTGCAGCCACAAGGAGGACGCCCAGGTGTCTAAAGAGCTCAAACAACTGTTAGACGCTGGGCTAATGGACCCTTCCCAAAGTCCTTGGGCTTTCCCATTAATAATCCTGAAGAAAAATGATGGAAGTCATCATATTGTGATGGACTACCAACGTTTGAACTCTTTAACTAAGAAGGACTCTTACCCCTTGCCATGTATTGATTATGCTTTCCACTGTCTTTAAGGCTCTAAGTTCTTCTCCGGAATGAATCTGGCATTGTGATACTGGCAAGTTTACCTTTTGCCAGAGACCACCAAAAGGCCACACTCATTTTATCTGAAGGGCTGTTTGAGCCTACCTGTATGCCGCAGAGACTCTGCAATGCCCCGGCCACCTATCAACAAGCCATGGACTCCATCCTACGCAACTTAAAGCTGTCATGTGTCCTAGTATACTTAGATGATATAAAGTTTTTTCAGCGCTACCTTTACCAGCCACCTGGCTCATCTCAAAGAAGTGTTCATAAAGATTTGAGAGGCTGGCCTCAAGCTAAAACCATCTAAGTGCGCTTTCTTCAAAGAGCGTCTTGAATTCTTGGGCCATGAAGTAACCCAGACAGGGATTCACCCAATGATAAAGAAGGTTGAAACCATTGACAAAATGCTTCCCCCAACCTGCGGGAAGTAAAGGTCTTTCTGGATATGATGGGCTACTACAGGCAATTCATTCCTGACTTTGTCAATACTATTGAACCTCTAGTTCAGCTGTTATATAATGTCCCTTTCAAATGGACTGCTAGCCAGCAACAGGCCTTTGAGACCCTTAAGCAAAAACTCAAAGAGGCTCCCATCCTATTATATCCTGACTACAATAAGGAGTTCATCCTATATACCAATGCTAGTGACCTGGCTATTTGGGCTATCTTGGCTCAGCTGGATGATGATGGTGTAGAGCACCCTGTAGCTTATACTTCTTGTGTCCTCAACAAGCATGAGAAGAATTACATTGTCACGGAGAAAGAATGTATTGCTGTGTTGCATGCAGTCAAGCAGTTCTGCTACTAAGTGTATGGCACCCATTTTACTGCTGTCACTGACCACGCCTTGCTTAAGTGGTTAGAACAGCTTAAGGAGTCAGAGGGACAGCTATAAAGATGGGCTCTTTGTCTGCAAGGTTATGACTTTACTGTACTGCATTGTCCCAGGATTCAACATCAGAATGCAGATGGATTGTACAGAATGCCCATCCTTGTGCTACACCCTGCTGAAGCTGATAGATTGTATGAACTAATTAGATAACCTTCCTTGTGGGAAAGTGAGACAGAAGAAGTCCAATTAGCCCTGTCCAAACTATCTGAGGATACACTCATTTGTGACAATCAGCTATTCAAGAAAGTATGAGATTAATACCTGCCTTATGTACAAACTAGCCTTTGCCTTTTGTTGGTGCTTCAAGCTCATAAAGAGACAGGGCATGGGGGCATTGCCAAGACCTTTGACTGGCTCCAGAAGAATTACTTCTGGGAAAACATTTGCCTGCTTATTCCAGACGTCATAGCTAGTTGCCACGACATCCAGCTCCAGAGACCGCGAGCTGCCTCCCACAAGTTCAAATTAGTTCCCCCTCAACATGCCTTTCACACTGCCAGCATTGACACTGTGGGTCCTCTCCCCTGCTCCTGCTCTGGTTGTTGCTTTATCCTAATTGCTTTTGATCACTTCAGTAAGTGGGTAGAAGCTCGCCCTACTAAGGACATCACTGCTAAGACAACTGATGCCTTCCTGTTGCAAGATGTTTTCTACTGCCATGGCTGCCCTCAAGTATTGCTATCTGACAATGGGACTAATTTCAACGCCAAGTTGGTAACCTCTGTTGTTGAGGCCTTAGGGTCCCACCAGTCCTTCTCTGCCCCTATAACCCTTCTACCAATAGAGCAGTTGATTGTGCAAATTAAACACTGGTTTCTATCATGAGGAAACTCACTTACTCTGATTCTGAAAACTGGGACCTATACTTACCTGCTGCTCTCTTTGCTTATTGCATTAGCAAACATTGTGTCACCGGATATTCCCCCTTTATGATGCTGTATGGGTGTGAAGCTACAACTCTGCTGCTCTTAGGGGCCCCCTACTCTCCTCTGATAAGGCCATGAATCCTGACAACCATATCAAAGATCTAGTCAACCGCATAATTGGCATACAGACCACTGCTTATACCTCAGCATATAAGACCAAAATGCTTGAGCTCTCTCCCAATAATGCTAGACGCTCTCCCTTGCCTGAGTTTAACATTAGAGACCATGTTCTCTACTACTAGCATAGAGTAGGAGGACACACTCACAAGTTAGATACACTTTGGGTTGGCCCTCTAGAAGTGAACTTCCAGAGATGGTCCAAGTACACTGTGAAACTCTTCTCTAGTGGTCATCTGTTTTCCCAAGTACATGCCAAGTTCCTCTACAAGTACTACCCCCTAAGGCCAATCTAGAGGGGGGCAATATTGTAAATGCTGCCATTCACCATGTTTTGATTTTGCCTTTGATGGGTTATTTCAAGGAAAAATCTCTCACTTTTGCCTTTGCCCCTCAAAATGAGTCTATATCCAAACTGGGAAATACAATTGTTTGGTTTCCTGACTCTGCACAACTCACTTGCCCCACTCATGCTTGTGGCAAGTGATCCTACCGTCCATGTACTTTTTTGTGGTAAAGCTACACAGTATATATTCCTTTTCATATCCACCAATAAAAATTAAGTTTTATTCACATTTTTGTCTTTGTGTCTTCCAGTACTTTGGCGCCTCTCTCAAGCCACCACTAGTAGAGATTATTCATCCAGGGCCATAAGGTAATTGCAAAGCCTTCCCTGCCATCTAACCAAGACTTAATTACAAATCCAATCCTAAGGTTAGGATTCCCTGTTGTGTCTTTATGCCACGCCTCAGAACACAACATTTTTACTCTTGGGGCATTCTTTTTCACCAAAGTATCATAGTCCTGGACTTGTAATGACAATGAATAGTAGGGTATAAAAATGACTTTGTTCAAAATACTGGACAGGCAGCGGGTGATGGTGCCACCAATCACAGGGTTGTAGGGCAAATCAGAGCCATCATCTAACTTAATGGGCAAGCTGATTGGTTAAAATCAGAACACTGACTACAAGCCCATGCATCCAGAGCTGTGCAGTGCAGAAGGCTATGAAGATGCCCTGGAGCCTGAGTAGCAACACACTTCAGTCAATTGAAGGTATGTGTCACTTTACAAAAGGTCAAGCATGATGGGATATGCTTCCTTGATCTGTAATATTGCTTCTTCTTTGGCTTCTTGTCCAGCTTGGTACTGCCTCACTTTAAGAGGACTCATAATTCACACCTAACCACTGTCTCAGTGAATAGAAGACAGGTGATAATTTTGGCAAAATTTACGCCACTCTGTTTGAGGCACAAAGCTCCTCCATCACCTCATTGGTTACTAGGCGTCATTTTTGAGTCCCACTTGAAATGCTAGTACCTGGATAAGGCAGGGCTTTCTCTGATTGGCCCAAATTCTTGAGTGATGGTTGGATTGGATTGGAGGGGGCCACAGTTTTCCAGTCTCCAAAATATGGCACAGGCTTGGGTTGGGCCTGGTCTTGGGGAGCATCATATTGACTATTGGAAAAACCACCCATGGGTGGGGCTGGTGACACATACAACTCACCCTCCTCACAACTTGCATTAGATTGGGTATAGATGGTGGAAGTAGCAGTTGTGCTCTCTTAATCAGCATACTGAGCTTGGAGTAGCTCCTGATACTGCTCTTGATGATGTCAAAGATATCTTTGCTGGTGAAACTCACTGTAAAAAAAATTAAAACTCTATTAAAAACAGAAAAGCAAAGTATTTATAGAGAATCAATTTAATTTAAGTGTGTGCTCCTTTTTGAGACATTCTCTCAGACATAAATGCCCAAATTTTTGATGCACATACATTGAAAATAATGGTGTAGTTCATTGAATAGATTATATTGAATTCACTCCTGAAATCCATTATTTCCAATTTGAGTCCCAAAAATAATTAATATTTTCAAAAAAATGAGTTGTTTTGTGTTTGAGCCCATCTTTTTGTGACTGAACCTCATGTGTTCTCTGTTTGTATAATTTTTGCTGCATACTCATTATCAAATTTGATGTAGAATGCTTAAGGATGTGACTGGATTGTATGTGTTATGAATCCAAGTTCCATGTGTTTGCTGTCTCATTTTTAGAATTCAGTATTTGACTTTAGTTTTGTTTTGTGATTGACTATTTTTGTTTTTTGCCATAGATAAATAGAAGTTTTATTGAGTAAATTGACCTTCAACTGGTTCCAGCCAAAACTCATTTTATGAATGAACCTATGTGCTCTAAATTGATTAATATACAATTATCTCAACAGGGTTGAAAACTACTGTATAGGCACAGAGGATGACAATGTACATTTGGCCCATTTCCTCCCCTACTTGTCCTTGATGAGTAAAACAAAACCCTTTTTTACAACTTATTAAATTGATTTTCTTTCTTTATATTCTTAATTAATAATTTATTATTTTTACATTATTGACATTCCCATATTTTTAAAAAAATATGTTGTAAATTTGATATGGTAACATGTATATTTGTATGAATATTTTTCATTAACAATAATAAATCAAGTATCAACAAATGTAAATAGTACAATAGAAGATTTCAGCTAGACGTTAACTCTTGGTATGTAGACATTATATGCTTAACTCAATGTGTTCTGTTTAATAAAATTAATTGTGAACTTGGCATTTTTCTTTATGATTTTATAATTGGACTGTGTCTATATTAGGGATCTATTGGCACTTATTACAAATAATGATAGAGTGAATTTTTCAGCTTCTATATTTATCTATTGATAATGATTCTGTAAAATTAAGTTGGATTTTGTTAGTTGGTAATAATACAATGTATCAACCACTGTTTATGACCATTAATTGGCTGATTTTCTTTGCTGTGGTAATTTATGCATTTTCTGATATTTACATGCTAGCAAATAATTGGCTTTTTTCCCACCCTATTGCACAAGCAATAGGATGTGAAACCAACCACTTGGATGCCAGCGCGTAAATGTTAGAAAATGCAATATCACCACAGCAAATAAAATCAGCCAATTGATGGTCATAAACAGTGATTGATACATTGTAGTATTACTAACTAACAAAATCCAACTTAATTTTACAGAATCATTATCAATAGGTAAATATAGAAGCTGAAAAATTCACTCTATCATTATTTGTAATAATTGCTAATGGCTTCCTAATATAGACACAGTCCAATTATAAAATCACAAAGAAAAATGACAAGTTTACAATGAGTTTTATTAAACAGAGCACATTGAGTTATTCACATAATGCAGAATTTACATGGCTATTAATAAGAGCTAGCATAGTTAATATTCAATAAACCATTCACAATTCATATGAGATATCAATAAAATACTAGTTTTTTAAATAAAAATGTCACATACTGGAAAAATATAATCTACATGTACTAAATTTGGATGGCTAGTTTAGTGCGATTTTGATGTATCTTGTAGTATGGTATGGTATTTTTTGTATTATTGCAAGTTATTTGTACTATTTTTCAATAATTGTCAATAAAATGTATTCATTAACAATAATTTCTGGATTATATGTTGATGGTAGTGATATAAAAACTTTTATTTGGGATGTAATTCAAACAACATGTCAAACATCTACTCACTTGTACACAAATTAGAAGAACACCTTCAAAAGGTTGTTGAAATTTAAAGAACTATTAGGGAACTAGTAACAGGAAAGCTAGGCAATGGGGGGCGGCCACTAATCCAATCAAAGGAAGTTGCTCTAAATAAATTGGGAACTATAATAGATGAACAGAATAAAAAAAATTATTGAATAATCAGGGAACAATTTTATCAATTTTGAATTTTAAAGATGCAAGTTATAACTCATTTGAGTTCTGGCAAAGTGCCAGAGGAAACAATCAAAAGATCAAGCTAATAGAAGGAAATGAAAAATCAACAGAAATGAAGAGAAATATAGAGTAAACAAATCAAAATGAAGAAAATGAAAATATGGAAATGGAAACGGAAATGAACAAAGGAAATGAAGAAGAGAAATTAAGAGGCAGAAGCACTTCAAGAATGGAGGAAGCTTTATCAAATAAAGGAACTCAAAGAGAAGAAGGAATTGCAAAAAATCAAAGGAAGATTAAGCCTATGAAGATTAATGAAGAGTATCCAACGCTCATGAAGTTTGCTGCTGAGGCACCTGTGGCTGAAGGGGCTGCAGGGGAAAGAATTAGTAAGTCCCTTTGTTTTTTACTTACCTTCTCTTTAATAACATCAAGAAATGGGGAAGAAAGTTGTTGAAATGACGCCATATACACCACATGGTGTATATGGGGGCTATCAAAAACTGACAGCCCCTGTCATTCAAAGAAGACAAAGTGAAATAAATCAAATAATTCAAAGGAATATGAATAGATATTCAAAGAAGAAAGCAATGAGTATTCATTAACAAGAACTCATGGGGTGTTCAACTTGGGTGAGGGAATAATATGAAGTGGGAACAGCAATCAAATTTCAAGAAATATATGAAATCTCATCAAATTTTCAAATGAATTTTGATGAGTATATTTATGAAATTATTGAAAGATTCCCATTTTTAAGCATGAACACATAATAAGGGAATTTAAAGAAATTTGAATTTCAAATATGAAATAAAATTTTCAAGGCAATATCAAATAAAGTTGGGGACACAAATCTTGTGATTGAATTAAAGCCTTTATTAATTTGTTTACAGAAGCATGGGAGTGGAATTGAGCTGGGCACCTGGGGGAATGTTTTTCAAATTTTAAAATACCAGGTACATAAACCAGCTAGTAGCAATATATAAGAAGTTTTGCCTGTTTTCTGAACTATATACCTTTCAACAAATACATATTGTGGTTTAATTGGAAATCCTCCTGCATTGCATTCTGAAATCAAATGTGAAGAAACAGGAAGACGTCCTAACCCAGATGGACATTTGCCGCCTTGCACTCAAGAAACAGATAACTCCACGGGGCTATAAGACTGTGGAGCATGTCCTTTATGATTACTTTTAATTAGCGTTATTATACAGATATTGCATACCTCCTGAGAATAACCTTCTTGTTAACTTCATGTTGCAATTACCTTTTATACGCCGCGCTGCCACCACTAGGGTGATGAGCCCCACCCCACTTGCAATTGGCTCTCACACAATCCATCATGTCAGAAAAGTACATGGCCTCAATTAGATGCATTAGCTGAAACTTTAATTTTGGAGTATAATTTCCCGGTATAATCCCATCCCCTTGCATATTTGCATTTGCATAATAAAGCTTTCTTCTATTTTATTTTTTTGAATTATAATAGTAATATATAATTATTTAGATTATAATAAAGAATCAGTTACTATAACTTGGCACATTTAATCTTAGATTTTAATTTTTAAACTTTTTTATTTAATTAATTAGCAACTCTAGGTTCATATAGTAAATACTTTAACAAACATAAGCCTAATTTAACCAAAACAGAATTTCCATTAAATTATGCTTTAAGCAATGGCTTGTTTATAACACATATTTGCTTTCTTTTGAATATGATTTGATAATTGACTCACTATTCTTAACATTTGTCATAGGTACTAGTCATCAATGATTGGGTGAGCATCATTGGTTTTCATGTTGGGTGGCTTTGATGGTACTAAATTGTTGTGGATCAGGTGATGACTCACAAGGTCCAATTTGTGGCTTTAAAAAAATAACAGTCATTGTACTAAAAAAGAATCATGTTTATTTAAATAAAATTAGTCTATTTATATCTCTTTTAATTATTTTTTGTTAGGATTACTGTCAATGAAATATTTGGTGTATTGTAATAATACTTACATCTGAATCTAATATATTTATTGTTGAGTATATACTTCTTTGAAGTATAATAAACAAATAAAGGGGAAAATTAAGAAGAGAATGATAATTTATTGGAAATGAATATAGGATAATATATAGTATCATGAGAAGCCACATACTGTCCATGTACATCATGGTAGTCATGGGGCTTATCCAAGTAATTGTTCCTCTTAGGTCATGAAGTTTTTCCAAGTGGTGTTTCATTTAGAACTCAAAAGGTTTGATCCCTGTAATAGATCAGAAAATGATAAGAGTGCTACAGACTTAATGATTAGTTGAGGAATAATTTGGGGAGTCACTTGGGGAATTATTTTCCCAAGAGGGAATAATTGAAGATGTTGTAAAATCTCCCCCTGAGGTGCTGGAAGGTGGAACCTTAGGGATTTTCTTGAGAGTGGCAGGGATTTGGGCTTAGTACTGATCCATCTTTGCATTGGGTACAGGAAGTTGGGAGTTACATTGAGCTATTCTTGCTTTGCACAGGCAGAGTCAGTCATGGCGTATACACTTGAGTTCTGTACAAGGGCCAATTCCTTTGACAAGGTAAGTGTTTTTTGGTGTAACCTCTATGATAATTCCTGGTCCTTGCAATCCTGGTTCCAGTTTGTGCATATTGTGATTGACTACCCAAATTTTATCTCTAACATGGAATTTTTTCTGTTGAAGTGGAATTGTTTCCCTTTCTGCCATTTCCTTTTCTTTTGTCTTCTTGGTCTTTTCTAGCCTGTTGTACATCAGGGTCACTGTTGTCTGGTATTTTCTTGGGTAGAGGTAAACATTGTGAGAGAGGGGGGCTAAACTGACTAAGTTTGGATCCCATCCCGGGGGGAATATCCACCAGGATGCTATCCAGTGTATCACTGGGATGACCATTTGAACAGGAGTCCAGAGAAAGGACGTGGGGGAAAGTTAGGGAAAGTAGGAGTTAAACCCCATCAAAGCCATCCCTGCAAGTAGCCAGGGGGTACGCTGGGTACTTGGTGCCTGATGACTAGGTGCGGTCTGGGGAATGGGTTGTGGTTCTTCTGCGGGTGGTACCAATGAGGTGGAGTTCTCCATGTACAAAAGGCCAGGAGACAAATATAAGGAGGTCAGGTCCAAGTCATCACAAGTGAGACTTTTCACCAAGTGTTCACCAGAAGTGATGAGGTCCTGTTCTCTGCAGGGGAGATCTTCCACAAAATACAGAAGGTGGGATAGGTTATCACTCACTCTAAGCACTGAAGAGGAAATCAATTCCCAGAGGTCTGGAGAAGTAGATCAGATAAACAGTAGAGCTGGTGACAACATAAAGACCACAAACTTAAAATTTGAACCAGCATTCTTGAATAAAACAAACGCTTTTGAACCAAATTGGGAAGTAGAGGCAAGACAACAACCCTAGGAGAAAGAGGGGGATTTTCTATGTCAAAAGGGCAATGAAAACGGTCAGAAACCCAAAGATTAAAGGAACTAATCACACAGAAGACTACAGTGGAGAGATCAAAGTATAGGAGGCCAAGCAGAAGCAAAAGCAAAAACCAAATAAAATAAGGTAATTATTAAGTTTTGATTCTAGCACTAATCTTTTGAGCCAGGAGTCAAAAAAAGAAGCAGTAAGCTCTAGTTTATATGCTAACACCTACTCTAGGGACTTTGAAACAGACAACATGATCCAGGGGACAACAACTAAGGTAAGGAATAATAACTACTTTTACTAACAACTTTATAAAATCAAAGATCCAAGCAAAAAGGGTCCAAGCAACTAAAATTTGAAGTTAAAATTCTAAAAATTTTATTGATAAGAATGAGCAAGCAGGGGAATTTCAGTCCCCTGTCTTGCTTTAAGGGTGAGATTCACATTTCAAGGTCATCTGACCCAGGGGCGCAGGTTTGATTGGCTGTAAGAGAAATTTTGCAAGGCAAATGCAGCAAACTGGAGGGTTTTACAATAATTTCTGATTCCAACTCTGATTGGCTAATTTCAAATGAATGGTGCAGGTCACCATTTAATCCAGTTGAATTGGAATTTGATGATTTGGCAGAAGCACAACCAGATTGATTTGACTTAATTATTTTTAAATGCAGACAAGCCCAAGCCAGAAAAAAGTCCAAATTAATTACAGATTACTCCCAAGTGGGAACAGAGTTCAGAGCATCAGTATTTAACATCTGGGAAGGGTATACCAACACAAATCTCTCATCAACCATGTGGGCTAAATCCTCAAGGAAATTGAGGGGCTTGGCTGGCTTTTGAGCAGATTTTTTTGTACAACACGGGAAGATTGTCCTATCCAAGGCTAAAGGGGAGGTGATTTTACAAATGTGGTCCTGCAGTAGTACTAAAAAGAGCAGGCTTTTGCCCATAGACAAGTTCATATGGGCTTTTGCCTATATTATGGTTGACTTGGGGTTTACACACCATTAGTGCTGTTGGTAACATGTTGGCCCAGGCTTTTGAATTGTTAGCAGTCAACTTACTGAGGGCCTCTACTAGTGAGCTGTTTAGTTGTTCTACTATTCCATTTTCTTGAGGGTGATAGGAACTGGCAGTGATGTGCTTTATTCATTCTTGGTAAGGTAGATATTGGTATTAATGGCTTTAATTTTGGTTATGTCATGTATCTTTTCTGGGTCTGATTTTATTCTGTCTTTACTGATAATGTGTCCAAGGAATGAGAGTTTGGACAAAAAATAAATTGCATTTTGAAGGTTTGACCATGAGTTGATTATCTTTGAGGCTGCAGAGGACTAGGCAGACATCTTTCTAGTATTGTTGGTTTGTTTCAGGTAGAGGCCTAGTAGGGAATGATGGCTACTAGAGAAGGTAAGGCCTAGCTAGTAGGTGAAAAGACTACTAGAGGCAGATGTTGTCCCCACTCAGCAGGAGATTTTGGCTGCTGTGGGCTAGAGGTCCTCCCCCAGCAGGGAACTGTGGCTGCTAGGGGGAGGAATGAGGTAGATCAGCAGGTAACTTTAGCTGCTTGGGGTGGGGAGTGATCCAGCCTGATGGGTAGTGTGTGCTGCTCAGGCTGGAGGATGTTTAGACCCTGGCGGGTAACAAGGGCTGCCAGGGTAGAAGTGTGTGCCAGCATGGTAGTTAACTTGCCTACTGGGGCTGTAAGTTTTGGACCCCTGGAAGGTAGCGCAGGCTGTCAGGGAGGGGAGGAGCTCTGAGGGCTCTACGTACCCTGATACTATTTACAGGAGGTCTGTGAGTAAGCATCCTACCTAATGGACTGGTAGGGTGTCCTTGTCTATGTACCTGTGGGAGCTTTGGGGAGAACCCAGAGTGAGCATTGGAGGGCATGGATTTGCTCAGAGGTGTCACCAAGGCGGTTGCTTGGGGAAGCAACTGCAGAACTTGGTGTGATCAGGCCTCTGGGAAGTAAAGCTGATTACTTTGCAACTGAAATCCCAGACTTAATCACCTGGGTGAGTAAAGACAACGCATAAACATAGATTTATGGTTGAATGGCCTAGGTGGATTGCCACTTGCAAGGGCCCAGTAAAACGCCAGTTCAATGTAGACTCATGCCTGGGTCTACAAGTTCTGGTAACAGGGAATGAGATAAAGAACCAAGGTGGTTCATAGTATGGGATTAGCAGTGAAGACTAGTAAGAAGGACTATATGATCACAGTGAAGACTATTTGAGGGACTGTTAGTTCATGTTGAAGTTTGAAAACAAGATCATGATGCAGGAGTAGCTTATCATGATGCAGGATGAGCTGAAGGACTAGAAGATCATGATGCAGGATTAGCTGATCATGATGCAGAATAGCCAAGAACCAGATGATCATGATGCAGAAGTATCTTATCATGATGTAGGATTAGCTTGAAGACTAGAGGATTATGATGCAGGAGTAGCTGATAATGATACAGGAGCTGACTGAAGGACCAGAAGATGATGGTGAAGGAATGGTGGTCCAGAGAAATGACCCAAGATTTTGCCTAATTGATTTGCCAAGGTGGGAAAATGTGGAATGTTTTGCCTTGGTTTAGTAGCAAAATCAAGAAGGAATGTGGATAGAAGTGTGGGTAAGAGATTTATTTATTAAGTTCCTAGGATAGATGAAGGTATGCTGCTATGAGAGCTGGATACAAAGTTGTTTTGGTGGGACGTCTTCCTTGGATTTTACTATATTTGTAAAAATATGAGGGAAATGTTAAAGAGGTCCAAAAAAAACAATTTAACTAGTAGAATACCTTTAAATTGGTTTTATGATGAATGAAGGGAAGTCTGGTGCTGGAATAGTGAACCAATTAATGCTTTGGTGCGCAAAGAGTTGTTGCTTTGAGCGGTTTGAGGGATGGAAATTGATTTCCTAGTTGGATTGCGGTTAAGCTTCAGAAATAGTACAGTTTTGCACTCTACATTCATTGGTTGAGTTCTGGCAGGTTTCCTGATGAATATGATTGGTTGGAATCCAAAAGCTTAAAGTATAAGCAAGGAAATAGTGAATTAATACTTTAAGCTTTTGGGAAAGTAGGTATGTGAGCTTAAGTTATTACAGAAAAATGTGAGCGGCAATGGTTTAAGCTTTTGAAGAAAGCCATTCTGAAGGCAGAACCGTTGAGAAAAGTACACTATAAGAAGGAGTCTGGCTGGAAAGTTAGAGGGTCTTTTAAGTTTCTGCCAAGAGGTTTTTGGAAGCCTTTTGATTGCCAGCAGGTGCTTGGTTAGACTGATACAAGTGGAATACCAAGGCCAATAGAGCTATACAGAGAGCTGAAACCCAAGATAAATGATCAGGAGCCCAAAATTAAGGATCTAGAGCTTGAGATAAAGTGCTGGATCCTAAGCGCAACGCAGGAGTCCAAGTCTAAGCAGCAAAAGTCCAAAACTAAGGTACAGATGTCTAAGATCAAGTACAAGGAGTCCAAGATATTGTTGAAGGACTCCAAGTTTGGCAAATTCATATTGTTTCCCTGACCCCCTGGGCCATATACCAGAAGGTTTCTAAGGAGATCTTCTTTCTGAGAGTGAATAAAAGCCCATTTTGACCCTCATAAATATTTCTGAGATACATTTTCCCTTACTAGATAATGATAACCCCTTCCAGCCGATACCTGGCTATGACCCAGGACACACTTTGGGGAGTGGTGGAAAGGAACCCCACAGTTTTCTAGATAGATAATTGCTTTTTTACAATGTGTTCCATGAAGACCTTGTTCATGAAGGTCAAAAAGGTGCTGGGAGCGTTTGTCATACCAAAATTAAGAGCCACACACTCAAAGGACCCATATTTTGTTCTGAAGACAGTTTTTGGTATATCATCTGATTTCACGCAAATTTGGTGATAGCCTGACGTCAAGTCAATCTTTGTGAAGTCTTGGGACCCCCCAGGGCGTCAAAAAGGTCATTGATTGAGGGCAGGGGATACCTTTTCTTAATTGTGACCTTGTTGAGTGCCCTGTAGTTAGTGAATAGGTGAAGTCCTCCATCTTTCTTTGCTACAAAGAAGACAGCGGCACCAAAGGGTGATTTTGAGGGTCTGATGAGGCCTTTCTCAAGTGCTTTGTCAAGGTAAGCCTTTAGGGTGTTGTCTTCTTGTGGTGTGAGGCAGTAGATGGGTTGTGCTTTAGGCACGCTACCTTTTAGGTCAATTTTGTGTTGTATGTCACAGTCAGGAGGTAATCCTGAAAGTGTTTCTTGGAAGACAGTGGGGAACTTGTTAACTAGCTGGTCTCAGATATGGTCCTCTTCACGTTGAGTCTCTGTATTTTTAAAGTGGATAACCTCATACATACAGGAGCTCCAATTGATTTTTCTAGGTTTGGTTTCCTCTTCTGTTATCATGATTTTCACAAATACATGGTCCCTCATAAGCGTATCAAGGTGAGTTGGGTAAACATGGTGATTCACTTCTCCTTGTTGAATGGTGAGGGTAGCACTATCCCAGTCAATGTGAGGTTTGGTCTTTCTCATCCAATCCAGGCCAAGTATAAAATCATATTTGGGGATTGGTATGATAGGACCACTAAGCATAGTCTGCACACCTCCAATTTAGGTGCAGAAAAGTTTTGCTTCCTTGGTGACTGATGTGCTCCTGTTATCTGGCATGATAACTCTCTTGATATTGCTCCGGACTGTAGGTAGCTTCATGAGGTTGGCAAATTTCTTGTCAATGATGGATTGGTCTGCTCCAGTGTAAAATAGTGCTGTTCCCTGATATCTAGAAAAGTGGAAAGGATAAGTGAGGAGTTAATTTCCAGTTTGGGCAGCAAACAGTAGAGGATTACTAGAGGGTACTTGGATCATGGTGATTGAGTCAACATCTTGGTCCCTGTACAAGTCTTGTAGAGTGGGGGAGGGCGGCTTGCCTAAGCACTCCCCTGAGCTTTTCCTTCCTTGTTGGTGTCTTCAGTGCTTGCTTGGTTAGCTTGAGCAGTTTGATTCCCGTCTCAAGGATGGGTATTATTAGCTTGGTTGTTTTGCTTATTAGGTCAAGAGTCCTTCTTTGCTAGGTGACTTTCCTTTTGTTTGTTGGTCACATGCAGGTTGTCAGATTTTTGTGCAGCTTGCTTTCTTTCCAAGAATACATCTTCAAAATTCTTGCAGCAAGTCATGTCAAACTGACGTCTAATGTGTGTGCAGGAGGCCATTGTAGAAGTCTAATTGTGGCCCAGCTTTGTCAAAGTTAATAGTGCTGGGGGCTTGGCCATGTAAGTCTTCATACACTGCAATGTACTCCTCAATTGTTCCTGCTATCTTGAAGGTTCTTAGTTCTGTCATGATCACCACGTCAGAGTCTTTCATGGCAAACTTTTTGATGAAGGCAGCCTTGAACATTTCCCAGTTTTCATTTTGATCAGAGTGTTATTCAAGCCATTTGCTTAAAAAACGTGAGGCAGCCCCAGTGACATAAAGAGAAATTTTAATGGCCCAGAGTCTGCAGTGGTACCCCACTTGTGTAAACTTGCTGTGTGTGCTTTTGATCCAGAGGTTGGTGTTGCAACCAAGTTTCCAGACTTGCCTGCTAACGTATCTTACAATACACAGGGGGCGCTCAATGAGCCGCCCCTTGACATATCTAATGTTAGGGATTAATCTGATAGCAATGTTAAATGGCGGGTACTTCATACTAATTAGGAGCGCTGCCAATTCAACATGCTGATCCCCACACAAGTTATTCCTTGGCTTCAAACCTTACATAGAACTTCACACTATGCCACCCCCTTTTGGCCTTGTGGCTTTCCCCATATGGTATATTAATCACAATATTCTACAATAAACAAGACCTTATTCTTATTATTATGTCCTTTCCTATTGGACTGTTGTCTTCCCTAATTCATCATACTGGATCCCCATTGGTCCAGTTGCAACAGTGGTAGCAGAAGTAGGGTTTTGACCTATTTTAAAAACAAAATTCCCCCCAAGAAAGGACGGAGTACGGGCCGCATGGCTACTCCACAACAAGATACATTCCTTCCAATCCCCAAGGGGGACATTCCCAAGGGTTATGTCATCTATCAAGATCAGCTAGTTCTCACCAGTGTATACAATTGGCTCCGCCTTGGGCAGCGTGACGCTAGTGTCACCCTACCACAGTTGGATCTGTCTCAATGTATGCTCAACCTTCAACTAGAGTCCTTCACTGGCAGTGTCAAAAGAGCTGACATTGTTAGTTGGCTCCAGTCTACCAAAACACTCCTTTGTATCTGTCAGGTCCCGGAGTCCATGTGGGTTGCCACTGCATCTGACCGCCTCACAGGGCCTGCCGCTGTATGGTTCACCAACTGGGCCAGCCAGGAGTTTGACGTCACCTGGGCAACATTTTGAGACACTGCCAAATCCCAATATAGCGAACCTTTCTCTCCCATTGTTGTGGGGACTCCCCTCTTAGCAATCAAGCAGACTGGTTCCGTCCCTGAGTATCTTGCCGCTTGGCAACAAGCCCTTGCTGCCGCCCCAAAAGCAGTGACCAATGGGAATGCCATGTTGCTCACTCTCATTGTTAATGGGTTAAAAACCCATACTTGCAAGTGGGTTCCCGTCGGTTGCTGCACCTTTATCAACAACTGCTATAAAGCCATTGTAGAGGCCAATAACCAGGCTTTGATGGGCTTCTGCCACACCAACAATGCTCCAACCCAACCACGTTCTGCACCTAACAATGGTCAAAGTCAAGTGGGCTGTTGCCAACCTTGTCAACAAGAAAGTGAAACTAAACGCCCCCGCAAGGAGGAGCTCCAGCTAGCGTTAATAGAGGACCAGGGAAAAGCCTGGGGGTTGTAACAACAAGAGGCCTTACAACCCCAACTGACCTGTCCTCTCAGCCCTTGCTTGCAAAAAAAACCCTCAACTACAATCTTCACAAGGTTGAAACTCTGGACGTCTTTCAGGTCCATAGCAATGACCCTGTGTTGCAAGCCGCTCATTCATCAAATAAAGTAACATGCTTGTCTTATCCCTTCCATTTCCGTGGAAACACCCACAAGTTACTGGTAGATACCCGGGCTGATCACACCATGGTAGATCAGACGTTTGCTGACTCCCAGCAATTAGACTGTGTACCCAGCAGATTCAAAGCAGTACCTGTAGCTGACTCCTGCAGAGTTGCCATCACCCACGAGATGGTACCCTTCTCTGTAAGAATGGGGAACATCCAGGTTAAGCTCTCTGGGCCAATCATGGCAGGCCTCAGCCACAACGTAATTGCTGGCCTCAACTGGCTCCAGCATAACCGCCCTTACATTGACTGAGATACCTCTGTCATCACCCTCAATAGAAATAGGGTGGGGTTCCAGATTTACCCCGTAGAAATGAACAAGCTACTACATGACACTGTGTTTGTCAGGATAACTGAGGCAGGCTCATATGACTTCAAGGGGGGAAACTAGACTTTAACCAATGCTCAGTCAAAGCTATCCGTGCAGAGCCATCTGCAGTCCCTCCCTTGTCATCACCACCACCAGCGCTAGCTGCACTCCTCAAGGAGTACAAGGATGTATTCAGTAAAACACTCTAATAACTACCTCTGCCCCGGGAGATCCAGTACGCTGTACAACTTCAAGGATTGTTACCTAAAGCACGGTCATTATACCATCTCACATCAAAGGAAGATGAAACCCTCCTCCAGCACCTTGTGAAAGCGCTTGATAAGGGCTTTATTTGCCTCTTGCTGTCTCCATACGGGGCGGCTGTCTTCTTTGTAGCAAAGAAGGACAGGTCTCTTTGCCTGGTCACAGACTACCGCGCCTTAAATGAGGTGACAGTTAAAAATAAATACCCCCTGCCGCTGATTGATAACCTGTTTGATACACTCACAGGCGCAAAGGTCTTTAGTAAGATCAATCTCACTGTGGGGTACAACCAGGTCCGCATTTCACCAGGAGATGAGACAAAAACTGCCTTCTGCACACGCTACGGGTTGTTTGAGTGTCGTGTCATGAACTTTGGAATGATCAACGCTCCCTCCACCTTTGCCATGTCAATGAACAAAGCCTTTGAGGAACTGATTGGAAAGTGTGTGGTTGTGTACCTTGACAACATTATTATCTTCAGTCAAGATCAAACCACATACCTCCAACACCTCCGCGCTGTCCTCGACACCCTTTGGAAAAATCAGCTAAAAGCTAAACCCTCCAAATGTGAGTTTCTCAAGTCAGAGTTGCTATTCCTTGGGCACACCATCTCTACCCAAGGGATAAAGCCCAACCCTGCCAAAATCAAGGCAATCACTAGCATGCCGCCCCTCACTTATGTGGGCCAAGTGCAAACATTCCTGGGCATGGTTGCCTATGTACACAAGTTCATCCCCAATTGCGGGGAACTAATTGCACCTCTCACTGAGCTCCTCAACACCAAACAGCGCTTCCATTGGACCCCCTCCAGGGATTGAGCCTTCAAGACATTGAAGCAAAGGCTCACAACAGCACCAGTACTGCAGTTTCCCAACCAAAACCAACAGTACAAACTTGAGACTGACACCTCTGACAGGGCCATAGGAGGCGTGCTGAGGGTAGAAACTGACAATGGCATCTTCCTCCCTGTGAGGTTTCTGGTCACCAGTCCCCATAGTGTGTCCTGGGTTGTAGCCAGGGACCAGTTTAGAGGAGTTGTCATTCTCCAACAGGGGTGAAGGGTTGGTGAGGAGCTTATACTTGGCTTTCATAAGGGTGAACTCCTCCAGTACCTCTCCAATCACCAAGCAAGCATCTCCACTGTATACCTGGACTTCAGCAGGCGCCAGCCCGCCTGTAGGCCAATACCAATCCTGGAGTAGTCTTGCAAACTCTTCTCCAATGAACTCTCTTCCTCTATTTGACATCTCCAAATGCCTGGTCACCTTCTCCTACTCCTCCTGGGCAGATTTACTAGAGGCAAACTTCCTGCAACCTAGGTGGTATGATTCCTCATCCCCTGGGCTAGGATAGAAAATATGGGGCAATTGACTCATGAGACTTATATACTCTTTTCACATGGGAAAATCAGATAGGGGTTGTAATAGGCGCTTTATTCTCTGTCAGAAGGAAGATCCCCTTAGAAACCTTCTGAGATATTGCCTTGGGGTAGGGAATAAGAAAGGGTTTGTGCCAAAACTTGGAGTCCTTTAACAATATCTTGGAATCCTTGTACTTGGTCTTTGACTCCTGTTCCTTGATCTTGGGCTCCTTTGCTTTGGTCTTGGGCTCCGGCACTTTGGTTGTGGGCTCTGTCATCTTAATCTTAAGCTCCTGTGGTCTGACTTGGCTCTGGGTTCCTATCCTTGGTCTTCTGCTCCTTATGTAGCTTTGGTGGCATTTGTAATCCACTTGATCCAGTCCCTGAAGAGTCTCAAATAGCTCTCCCTTTTATAGCCCCTTGTTTCAGACCAAAATCCTCTCTTAGAAATCTGGTTCTTTAAAGCTTAAACTATCCTGTTTTTCTTCTTCTATAATATATTAAACTTTCAAACTTACTTCAGCCAATGAATGCCCTGAATTTCCCGCTTCTGCTCCCCATTTTTTAGGCTTTAACTCTCAAGTTAAAGCCCTTAAAAACCTGATTAAGTAGGCTCTGGGTTGCAGCCAATCAAACGCCTTGCTTCAACAGTTTTGCCAAAACAGTTTATCCAGATGGCCCGTTCCTGAACCTGGTTCAAACTCTAAGCTGTCCTGCTCCGGGTAAATCACTGCTCTGCGTTTTGAACAGTTTTGCTGTAATTCCTGTCACATTTCCCCGGCAAATCTCAAGCGCTTCCACATATTTTTTACTTAGGCAGTTTTTGATCCTTTGATTTTTCAACGTTTCTCTGTGTTTCTCCGTGTTTCTGTCAACGTTTTGCATCTTTGAACCTGCCTGTTGCTCGCCCTTTTGCTTCCCTAGTTGTTCTCAGCAAAATTTTGCTCTTTTGCTCTCACAGTTTCTCTGTTCTTCTTCCAGCTTCTTTCTGGTCCTTTTTCTCTTTAATCTTTTTCCTAAAAATAACATATAGTTCTAATAAAATATAGGTTATTTTTCCTCCTCTTTTTTTCCCTTATATGATTTTTAATCCTTTTTTAATCATAATCAGACAGTATTCAATCATTCTTTAACTGCTTCTTTATATCCAAATTTCTTCTCAAAAGTCACTAAACCAGCTCTTCCAGCCTCTGTATTTAGTCCAGCTAGGTCATCCTCTCAGCTCTTCAGTTCTTCAGCACCAACTTCTGGTCCTTTGGCCATCCTACACCATGATCTGCTAGTCCTTCATCCTGTCTTCTTGTCCTTCTGCTTATCCTTAACCAGTTCCACACTAGGAACTTCATTTGTTCCTTTAACACACTGAACCATATTGGTCTGTTCCATTCCATTCAATATGAATTAACAGTTCATCAACTAGCCTTCACTGTGACCAAACAGTCCCTCTTGCTAGTTTTCTCTGCTAATTCTGTGAACCACCTTGGTTCTTTATCTCAGCCCCCATTACCAGAACTCATAGACTCAGGCATGAGTCTACATTGAACTGGTGTTTGACTGGGCCCTCACAAATGTCAATCCACTTAGGCCATTCAACCATAAATTTATGTCTATATGTTTTCTCTACTCACCCAGGTGATGAAGTCTGGGCTTTCAGTTGCAGAGTAATCAGCTCTACTTCCCAGAGGCCTGATCACACCAAGTTCTGCAGCTGCTTCCTCAAGCAACCGCCTTGGTGACACCTCTGAGCAAATCCATGCCCTCCAATGCTCACTTTGGGTTTCCCCAAAGCTCCCATAGGGGCATAAACAAGGACACCCTGCCAGTCTGTTAGGCAGGGTACTTGCTCACAACCTCCTGCAAGCGTATTAGGGTACATTGAGCCCTCAGAGCTCTTCCCCTTCCTGGAAGCCCGCTTTTCCCGCCAGGAGTCCAAACTTACTCTCCCCCCAGACAGACAAAGTTCCCTGCTTGCTATTTCAGTCTTCACCCTCCCGCAGCCACAGTTCCCTGCTAGGTGAAGTACTATAGCCCAAAGCAGCCAACATCTTCTGCTGGGTGGAGGCAACAACTGCCTCTGGTAATCCTTTGTTACCTATCAGCCAGGCCTTACTTACCCTAGTAGACCATGTTACCTACTAGGCTTACCTCACTTACCCCTAGCAGCTCTATGTTACCTACTAGTTTACAACGTCACTATCTGACCACACATTGTCATTCTTTAGAATATTGTCTTTATTTGAAGCCAAATTCACCCTCACCTGCAAACTGCACACATGTGGATCATCACACTCCCCGTAGAATATGAGTCCAGGAAGCTCACTGACTTGGAACAACATTATCTCATCCATGATAAAGAGCTGGCAGCCATTGTACACTGTGTTGAGAAGTGGCGCTGTTACCTGGAAGGTGCTACCTTCCCATCCTGTGTTCTGACTGACCACAAGTCACTTCAGTACTTCAACACGCAGTCTCATTTGACACACCGCCAGGCAGGATGGGTTGAGTGTCTATCTCCCTATCAGTTACGCATCAAATACAAGCCTGGAAAGGAACTTGTCACAGCCAACGCCCTTTCACGACTCTATGTAGCGTCCATCACTGGGGACAATGGTTTAGATCCAGATTGGCCTATGCTCTACCTCCGCCCTGAGGCAACCCGCTACGAGGGCCTTAACTTGGTCACCATCTCCAAGCTGAAGGACAACAAAAGTCAGTTCACCACTAATGCTGGTAATGTCTGCCGCCGGGCAGAGACAGGTGAGAAGACACCTTACATTCCCACCACACAACAAGGGGACACCATCCTGCACTACCACCAAACCTTGGGTCACATCAGAGGGTGTAACCTCTTTGAGATTATGAAACAAAAGGTTTGGTGGTCGCGCATGCGTCAAGACATCTTAGACCTCCTTGTGATGTGTGTGTTGTGCAAAAAGAACACATCCAAACCTGCACCCCCCAAGTCTGTCCTGCCCATTAAGGCCATGGAACCCTTCAAACAGTGGGTCCTTGACATTGTGGGGCCACTCCCCAAAGACAGACTGGGAAAGAAGTACATTATCATGGCCATCAACTACTTCACTTGTTGGCCAGTGGCCTGGGCCACAACCAACCATACCGCCATCACCATCACCTGCTTCATTGGTAAACAGATTGTGGCTTGCTTTGGGAGACCCAAGCGTCTCATCACAGATGGTGGGCCCAAACTTGTTGGACACGTTGTGAAGGCATACTGCATCAAGAACACACTCCAAAATATAGTCACAACCCCCTATCATCTGCAAGCCAATGGACGCGTGGAACGGTTAAATGGCTCCCTGGTTCAACTGATTGCCAAGCTCTCACAAGAACTCCCTAACACTGCGTGGACTGAACATCTCCCCACCGCCCTACTAATCCTGCAAGCAAGAATTAACAGGGGCACTGGGTTCAGCCCTAGCACCCTGGCCTTTGAAACACCTGACAGTCTGACAGGAGTGGAACAGGGGAAACTACAGTCCAAGGTTCCCAACAAGCGCCCCTAGTGACAACTCCATCCCTAGACCAATGGCGTGCCAAAGACCGGGAGATCAAACGCAAGCGGATTGTAGGAGGGACAAAACACCTTGAAGCTAGATACGCCATAGGTGACCCCGTCTACATCCTCAATCCCAATTCCTCCAAGTTGAAACCCAACCACCTAGGGCCCTTCAAGGTAGCTGCAGTCTATGACAACCACATCTACCAACTTGAAGATGCCCAAGGAAACACCAAGAAGCTTCACCATGATTGCTTGCGCCTCTGCTGTGCCATCCCCACACAAAAGTTGTTTGTGCGGACCTTCCCAGATCTTCCGCAGACTCCAGTCCTGGTGTCTGAAAACAAGCAGGGGGCAAGGGGGGTGTTGCAACCAAGTTTCCAGACTTGCATGCTAACATATCTTACAATACACAGGGGGCGCTTGATGAGCTGCCCCTTGACGTATCTAACGTTATGGATTAATCTGATGGCAATATCAAATGGCGGGTACTTCATCCTAATTAGGAGTGCTGCCAATTTGACTTGCTGATCCCCGCACAAGTTATTCCTTGGCTTTGAACCTTACATGGAACTTCCCACTATGCCACCCCCTTGTGGCCTTATGGCTTCCCCCATATGGTATATTAATCACAATATTCTACAATAAACAAGACCTTATTCTTATTATTCTGTCCTTTCCTATTGAACTTTTGTCTCCCCAATTCATCATACTGGATCCCCATTGGTCCAGTTGCAACATTGGCATTCTCTCAGTGTAGTTCTACAAACGTCCCAATCTCTGCTGAGTGTAGCCGTTGGAATACAATGATGGGTATTTCAGGTGTCTTCTAAATTGGAGTTGGAGGCGGGTTCAGGAGCCCACAAGTGTTGAAGAGGTTATACTGCTTGGTAGGGACAAGGAATTTGTTGAAGACAACAAAACCTGCAGGGAGGTCCTGTCCTTCTTTGTAATCTCTCCAGCCTGCGGGGAGTGTCATCTGCTGGATAATTTTCTTGGAAGGAATTTTTCCTTTAAGTTGTGTAGGTGTGGATAACCTACCTGTGCTGCCACTGTCAAGTATATACTTCTGTGAAGTATAATAAACAAGATAAAGGGAAAAATTAAGAATATAATGATAATTTTTTGGATATGAATATAGGATAATATATAGTATCATGAGAAGCCACATACTGTCCATGTATGCCATGGTAGTCATGGGGCTTATCTAAGTAATTGTTCTTCTTAAGTCACAAGGCTTGTCCAAGCTGTGTTTCACTTAGGATTTCAAATGTTCAATCCCTGTAATAGGCGGTCAAATATAGTAGTGCCAGCAACTTAGTGATCAGTTGGGGAATCATTTGGCAAGTCACTTGGGGAATTAATTCCCCAAGATGGAGCAATTGAAGATGTTGCAACATTAGTTATATTTAACTACCATCCAAATTTGGTACCATCTAGAATGCAAACTAACATCAAGCCATTATAAAATAAAATACTTTTTCTAAATTCTATTAAAAACAAAATAAATAAAAACAAACAATTAAAGCCAGGAACATCCCTTTATCTGATTGGCTTGGAAACAAGAGCTTTAGGGAGGAATGATTTGGAGTGCTTGTAAAAAGCTGCCACTAAATCAGGTGGCATCAAGAACTGGCTGACCTCAAGAATATTGAAGAGATCTTCAGTGTCCTGTGGAAGGCCTTTCTTCACCTTATTCTTGATCTAATCAAACACCTCCTCAATTGGATTCAGAAATGGAGAATAGGGCAGGAGAAAGAGGAGTCTCATTGGACAATCAGCAAGGCAGTGGCTAGAGGTGTGGCTGTTTTTGTTGATGGTGAAAAAACACAGACACAGCCAAATCCACCTTATGGAGCCCAACATTATCAAGCACAACAATGTTGGTTGTGCCGCTGTAATTTATCCAAAGGTACTGTAAATTCAGAACCTAAACGTAAAAATGCAGGATTGTCAAATCCTTGGTCCAAATTTCAAATCACTTTTGCAGGATGGCCTTTTTTTAAGTAAATTGATTTTTTGTATATTTATTTGAATATTTGAAAATGCGGGAACTAATAGACACTTTGCAAAGTTCAAGTCAAACTGCATATTTCCAATGGACAAAATGAATTAATTGGAATCAAAATTTGAAGCGTTCAAATCCATAAACCATTTTCATTAAGTTTACTATGTTTTTTGGAATTGCAGGATTGTCAAATCCAAGAACCAAATTTCAAATTGCTTTTGAATGCCACTAGTAAACTCAGATATTAATTGCAGGAACTGAAATCCAAATTTAATGTACAGTAAGCACACTAGGAAACACCAACCCAAATCAAGAAGCTCCACCAAAACTAAAATCAAATGAAAAATTTAATCTCAATAACCATAATTAGACATAAAAAGTTATTAAACTCTAAAATTATCCAAGCCCAGAAAGTATACAATATTATACACTTCAAATCACAGATATAGAAATTCTGTTACTATTCAAGGCTAAATCAAGAGAAAACAACTACCTACAACTAAACCAATAAATCCAAATAAATACATATTTAATCTAAAATAATTTTTATTTTATTTTTATGTACTGCCAATTGCATTCCCAACCATCTCCTGCACCAGCCTGCAGGGCAGCCCGTTCACGAGGGTGTCCCTGAGGGTCCAAGAACAGACCCAGAACCCAACTCAAGGGGAGTCATGCCAATACACAGGCCTCCCAAGGTGTCAGGGCCAGCCAACTACCTCCTGCATCTCAAGCCAGGAACAGTAGCCTTAATCCAAGACAGAAGCCACTCTCAAGGCCTGCAACCAAAGTCTCCTACACAAAAGCCATTAGGAATAATGAGGTTACATACACCTCCACCATGTACCTGTTGTAACCTGGCCCTGAACTCTTGATCCAAGAGTTGCCACTTCCTGCCCCGCGTTTTTGAAACCTCCTATGAGCCATTGGCCACCACAAAAGAGCCATCTGCACCTGTGATCTATTCCACCATTGACGGCGCTAGTGCAACCAAGCGTGACCCCACCTTCTACACAAAGGTCCCAATCCCCTGTGTTGAGCCTACTAGCCAGGATGCTGTGGTACCTGCCAAGGGCTGGCATTGGTTGACAGATAGTGAGCGTAAAGCTCTCCTCAACTGCTTGAACAGGGGAATGGTGGTTTGGGATATTGTGTCCCAATTAGGTGTCACGGCCAGATACATTGCCAACATCAACACCAAGTATGACAACACTGGATGAATTGCAAAATCTGCCAAGGCTAAGCGGCAGCCCAGCCTACTTCAGCCCACCCATCTCCAGGCAATCAATCAGTGGATAACCAAGGATTGCCACCTAGACTCACTTGCTGTCCAATCAATGCTTGCCACAGAGTTTGGGCTATCTGTTTCTAAAACCCTTGTTTACAAAGCAATGGTTGATTTGAGCTTCTCCTGGAAAGTTCTGGGAGTTTTGCCGTACAACAGAAACAATGAGAAGACCATCAAGAATTGACACATTTATGCCGTAACATATCTGGCCCTAAAGGAGACTGGGAATGTCCAGTTCTTCTACATCAACAAATTGTTGTTTTCCTCCTCACCCAGGTCTAGGCATGGGTTGAGAAGGGGTCCAAGGACGGCGTAGCCCATTGTGCAGCTGTCTGTTCCCAGACATATTTGATGGTTGCTCTTCTGGGTCCTTGCAGTTTAGATCAATACCAGATGATTAAAGGCTCCTATAACAGCAGGACATTTCTTGATTTTCTCCAGACTGTCAAGGAGTATCTAAGAATCAATTACTGCAGTGCAACCAACATTGTTGTGTTGGATAATGTTGGGCTCCACAAAGTGGATTTGGTTGTGTCCAAGTTCCCCCCATCAACAAAAACAGCCACACCTCCAGCCACTGGCTTACCAATTGTCCAATGAGACTTCTCTTCCTCCTGCCATATTCCCCATTCCTGAATCCAATTGAGGAGGTCTTTGGGTGGATCAAAAGTAAGGTAAAGAAAGGCCTCCCTCAGGACACCAAGGATCTCTTCAACATCCTTGAGGTCAGTCAATTTGCAATGCCACCCAATGTGGTGGCAGCTTTTTACAAGCACTCAGAATCCTCCTCCCCAAAGCCCTGGTCTCTGAGCCAATCATATAAATGGGCGCTCTGGGTTTTATTTGTTTTTATTTTTATTTATTTTGTTTTTAATGGGGCTTGAAAATAATACTATATGTTATAATGATGTGACATTTGATTGTATTATAGACATATAAGAATACGTAGAAAAGGTAAGTAAAATTAATTATACTAGGTAAGAGGACACATATTTTTATTATAATGCACTGAATATTATATTGACTGTTGCGCTAACAAATAAATTGATTAAAAAGATAGAAATAGAATTATTTTATTTAAACAATTGTGAATCCTTGTTGGTACTTTGGCTTTTTAAGCCACAAATTGGACCTTGCAGGTCATCATCTGATCCTTATTATTTCAGTGCCACTATAGCCACACAACACAGAAACCAATGATTTTCATGTATCACTTACTAATTAGTACTTAGGACGTGGGTCAAGCATATCAAATATGTTTATCAAATCATGTTACAAGGGAAAGGTAATTTGAGTTCTAAACAATCACTTGTTTAGATCAATAGTAGAGCAGGCCGCATGATTCTGATAAATTCAATTCTTGTTGTTTGTCTATGTAATAAATGAACCTGTACTCAACGAGCTAGTAAATAAAAACATTTCTAACTTATTTTTATTATTTGACATGGTTGCAACTATAACTAATGTCTTGTAATATATTTTGATATATTACTATTATAATTTATCTATTAAAATTCAAAACAAACTTAAAATATTAAAAGTAAAATTATAATTATAAATCTTAAAAGTTAAATATTAAAGTTTACATAATGGAAATATAACAATTTTATTAAATTGTGATTTATTCAATATCAAAATATTTGATATTAAAAAATTTTAATATTAAAATCTAGATATTAAAATATTTAAAATTAAAATTTTACTATTAAAGTTTTAATATTACACTTTTCAATATTAAAACTTTTAATATTGAAATTAAAAAAATATAATTTAAGTTGCAAGGGAAAATGATTTATTAGGGGGATGCAAATTGCTAAGGGGATGCAATTATTCTGGGGAATTATACCCCAAAATTAAATTTTTGGCTAGAGCGTCTAATTAGATCCACGTACTCTTCTGTACGCGGTGGAAAACCTTGGATGCAATTGCTAGAGGGGGGTGCCCTGTACCCCAGTGGTTGTTGAATGTTTGATAAAAGGAAGGCAGGTGAGCAAATCAATAAATAGGTTTTTTTCAGGGGGCACGTAGTACCCATACAACTTTGCCAATGCAAAGGAGTTGTACAAGACATGCTTGACTGTCCTATATCCCCGCAGTGTCTTCTGGGGTTTGAGTGCTAAGCGGCATATATCAATTTGAATAGGTACATCCTCTAACTTTTTGGCATTGGTTTTTAATATGCAGTGTAGGAGGATTCCCAGGTATACCGCGGCGTGAATTCTTTGTGAGGTGTATTTTTTGGAGAACATGCACAATTTTTTGAATACTTGAACTAATATATTGGTATAAGAAGTTTGATTGAATTTGAAGAGGGTTCTGGGGGGTGCCTGACTTGTATCAGCCCCCCATGCCTCAGCAAACAAAATTAATAAAGTTTAAATGTGTTCACAAGGACTGTGTCCCCGACTTTGTTTGACAATGCCTTGAATACTTCATTAAATATTTCAGTTTTTAAATATTCAGTTCTATTTGAAAGTTGTTTTTGACTAGGTTTTTTTCATATTCATTGATGTTTTCAAATGGGAATCTTTGAATGCTTTCATATATATATTCATCAAAGTTTAGCTTGACATCCCTGCAAATTTCATTCATCTCTTTGAAGTTGACATTTGCTCCTATTTTGTATGCTTCCCTAATCCACGGCAAGCACCCCGCAGGTGGTAAATATTCCCTATCTTTAGCTTCAATATTTGAAAAATTGTTCATATTCTGTTGAATTATTTTATTTATTTGGTTTTTATTTATTTGTTTTACAGGGGCTACCAGTGACTAGTAACCCCTGTAAAACCAACTTGGCGTATAAGCTGCCACTTCTGCAACCTCATCCCCATTCCTGGTGATGACTAAAATAAATATAAGTAAAACATAAAAAGACTTACTAATTGTTTTCCTTGCGGCCCCTTCAGCCACAGGCGCCACTTTGGAAAACTTCATGAGCGTTGGATGCTCTTCATTAATTTTTCTAGGCTGAATTTTTCTTATCTTTCTTGCAACTTGTGTTTCTTCTTGGTTTTCATTTGATAAAGCTTATGTATTTCTTGAAGCGCTTCTGCTTCTTGATTGTGTTTCATTTTCATCTGTTTTCATTTGATTGTTTTCCTCTTCATTGGTGTTGATTTCCTTTTGAATTTCTGTTCCTTCAATTAGTTTGATCTTATTGTTTTCTTTGGCCCCCTGCCAGAACTCTCACAAATTGTAGGCCACATTGTTGAATTCAAGACTTGATAGGATTGTTCCCTGGAGATTGAGCAACGCTTCTTTACTCTTTTTGTCTATAATATTTCCTAGTTTTTTCAGAGCATCTTCTTTTGACTGGATTAGTGGCTGGCCCCCGTCCCCTAGCTTTCCTGTCACTATTTCTCTGATGTTTTTCTTGATTTCAACAACCTTTTGCAGGTGTGCTTATAATTTGTTTATTAATTTATAGATATTTGACATTTTGTTTGAATTATATCAAAAAACTGGTTTTTATAGTACTACCTTCAATGTGTGGATATTTTTCATCATCATTAATAAATTAAAGATCATAAATGTAAATATTGCATTAGAATGTTGCAATTAGACTTCAACTCTTGATATTTTGATATTATATGCATAACCAACTCATTTTTTAATAAAATTCATTTTAAACTTGGCCTTTTTCATTTTAATTTATTTAAATTGACTGTGTTTATATTAGAGAGCCATTAACACTTACAGTTGTTTTAAAATCTATGGCAACAAAAAAATGAACTCAGATTTAAATGAAATGAATTCAGATTTAAGCAAAATTGAAATGAACCCAAATCTATTGTAAATCAATATAAATTCATTTATTTTTAATTTTGTTTAAATCTGGATTGTTTTTGCTTGTTGCCATAGCTTTTAAAACTACTGTAGTATAATATTAATACATAGTGCATTTTATGGTGCAATATGTCAATTCAAATGACGCTATCTCAAAAACGCCATCTAGAAAGACAACATCTCAAAGACGCCATCTCAAAAACGCCATCTAGAAAGACGGCATCTTAAAAACGCCATCTCAGATTTATGGTTAAACTGCGCCAGATAACTTAAATATTGATAAAAGCCCAAAAAACATTTCAAAAACTATAAAAAAATAAATGACTAGACTCAAAATCATCCAAGAATTTCAAATCTGCAATAAAAATATGGGGTCAGCTAATACCAACTATAGTGCACAAAGCTCCAAAGTCAACACATCCTAAAGTGGTGCTATTTTTGTATTAAATTTTAACACTATATTAAACATGTATATACATATTAAAAGTTTCAAAAAACGTATACAGCTAGACTCAAAATCATCCAAGGATTAAATATGCAATAAAAATATGGGGTCAGCTAGTACTAACTATAGTGCACAAAGCTCCAAAGTCAACAATCCTAAAACGGTGCTTTTTTGCATTAAATTTTAACACTATATTAAACATGTATATAAATATTAAAAGTTAAAATCAAATTTTTGAAAAAAAGAAGTTTATTGTTAAAGAAAGTGGATTATACATTAGATCCAAGGGCTGTGGCAATGCCTTTTAGATGGGTAAGGCGGCCCTCTCTGGTGTAATAGGCCAAAGCTGCTTTTGTAACACTTGCAAACTTGACCTGCTGGCCAACATGCTTGGCTATAAAAGCTTTGCCTTTGACAGCCTGGGAATATAGCTGATCCCTGTGCACATGCTGAACCTTCAGCTTCTTGATGATCATATTAAACGTAGGCTTTTTTACCTTAACCAGGCAGGAAAATTGGTTATGCCAACCTTCAAGTGAGGAGGTGGTCTTAGTTACGCTGGCTTTGACCTGCTTATAGCAGTTCCAGTTAATCTAGTTGCTGCCCTTGCAGATGTGGCAATGTCCCTGGGATACACCTACCCACTGGAGCTCAAAATACTGTATGAAAGGAGCAAAGGCTTCTTGGTTCCTAAGAATGTAATTGTCATTGAGAAGCTCATTGTAAAAAAGGTTAAACTCTTCCTTTATGACCATGGCCAGAGCAGCAAAGCAATTGAATATCTTTCTGGCCTCCTTTGTACCATCTTTGTATACCAGCTTATTGAGGGCTGGGTTTTTCATCAGGCTCTTGCACAGAGCCTGGCGGTAGTGAAAGAAGCAGCCTTGGGGCCTGCTCCTAAATACCTTGATAAAAGTGTTGGCCTGTGCAGCCTCAAAGTCAACCATCAATGTGGTATGGTAAGGAAGGGACTCAGGCGCCTTTTTGGTTATGGCCTGTTGCTCTTGGGTAGCCTCTGGGCTGACCTTCTTCTTCTTGCAGCCCCTTTTCTCAGTTGGCTCTTCTTCAAGCGTAGGCAAGATGGCATCCAGTTTTTGCTTGAGTATATTTAAGGTGTGGATGTAAGTCACTTCCCTTTTATTAGGGAGAGAGAAGAAGACAAAGGGGATTTTATGTTCATTGACCTGACCATGGATGGCCCAAAGATGATAAAATAGCTTAGGACAAGAGACAAAAGTCCCACCGGCAAACCAGGTATTGCACTTTAAAAGGTGTACAAGATCCTCTTGTGTTGAAAAGCACAAAATACGGTTTGGTGAACCTTGCCTGTTGTTGTGTAGCAAAAAGGGCTTTCCAAACATGGTAGTCTTCTGGACTTCCAAAAGTACAAGCTCATTGATACTATAGCGCTAACGCCAATATTGGCATCAATTGACTGTTGATTAGTCACATACTGTTGGAGTCTGGTCTTTTCTCCAACCTCCTCTCTCTGATCATTATTCAGGTAAAGGAGAGCATGAGTTACCAGATCAGTTGAAGTCAAGTCCTTGTTGAAAGGAATGGCTTGACAAAGGTACCAGCGCGTAAGATAGTAAAGAATCATATCAGAGCCCAAACAGTCATGCTCAATGGTGAGCTCCTTGACTTGGGTAAACCCAATTGTAGTTAATTGCACGGGGCAACCTGGACTATCACATTTGTAGTGATGGTTTGCCATATTTTTTTCTGGTCATTGCATATGAAAAGGAAGCTGTCCTTGACAAAGCCAGCACCCCCCTTCTTGGTCATAATGGGAAACAAGTCAGGAAAAATAGCTGGAACTATAAATTGCCCGTTGACGTTGCAGATATTGGCAACTGCATGTAGGTCCCACTCTAGGATAGGCTCCTCCTCTGAGGCTGCAAAACCATGATCACCAGAGTTGCTTTTGGAGACTCTTTCATTCTCATCTTCATCATTGGAGTGGACGTGCTCCTCCTGGAGATCAGAGGGGAAGTAGACAAAGGGAGAGTGGGGAGGGGTGGGGCTATCAGCCTCAGGCTCAGGGGAAGGTGTGGGGGTCTTGGCAGTCGTTTTTTCTTTAGGAGTCTGCTTGGAGAGGGTAGCCTTGGTCTTTCTTGCCTGAGTGGGAGTGGCTGTGCTCTTGGGAGCCTTGGGGGTAGCGTTGGTGGTAGGCTTGGGAGGCATCTAAGAGCAAATTTGTGTCAGATAAGTTCAAATTTGGGGTCAATTTTTAAAAAGAAAAATGAGAATGTGTTGAATATAAAAGTAGTCAATATTTTTACATGGAATTGTAGAAAAACTCTCAAATTATATATCATCAAAATTATTATGTTTTTTATTCTTTAAAAGTTAAAATTTTATTAGTAGCACAAGTATGCAAAACTGTGAGTTTTAACTGAAAACTTGCAAGTGAAATGGTGTTTTCAAGATGACGTAATTGAGATGCTGTAGCTCAAAAATATAGTGTTTTTGACCCTTTTTTATATTAAATTAACAAACTTCTGGTGGAGCTACCTCAACTGGGCCAAAGAGTAAAACTTGAATATTTTTAAACTAGCTTATACAACTGGGGTTAAAAAGTACCCAGTTGTTTAGAGGAGATAAAAAATACATAAATGCAAAGTTTCAGACAGTTTCTTACATTTTTTATTTAATTGAGATTTGGTGCTGAACTGTGCTTTGTAAAAGTGGAAACAGTCAATTTGTGATGGCGTGCTCTTTATAGCGTCCTATGACACCACATGCTAAAATAGGTTAATTCTTAGTGCCACATTGGTGGGTGCCACTCCTATTGGACACTTAGTTGCTTAGTAGATTTTGTAATGGGTACATTTTGCACAACAGAAATACCCTCATTACTAAATAAAATCACTAGTAAAAAATTGTATTATTGAAACCCAAATAGCAAAGTTCACACTATGATAAGAAATAAGGCTAGCATACTAAATTTGGATTTTTTTATGACTGTGTTGCAGAGGGGTAGTACTATCAAAGTGGCACTAATTTGGGTTAATTTATTATGTAGGTCTTAAATTAATACCATACTTTATTCCCAATTAAAAGGGTAAAGGCTTGTATTAATCACATAAAAGTAAGATATAATGACAAAAAAAATCAAAGAAACGCCGCCGCGCCATTTTAATTAAAGCTTAGGCGCCGCAGCGCCGCTTTTCAGTAGGTTGGATTTTGTCTTTACAATTAAAAATCTACTACCAATCCAAAATATCTTTTTTCAATTATACTATTGAGACTAGTGCTTATAAATATGATTAATAATTAGATAACCATTTTGGGGATTCAAAAATAGCGCCGCAGTGGCGCTTGATGTAAAAGTAGAGCGGCGCCATGACATCCAAAATATTTGCAAGACGGTGCTGCGGCGCCTGGAGCTTTTTTGGGGTGGCGTGGTGGCGCTTTATGTATGATAGAGACGGCGCGGTGGTGCATGTCATTGGATATTTTGTAGTAATGATCCAAAATCTACTGCCAATTGAATATATATAAATTTTATATTATGAATTTATGACAAAGAGGTTGCAGTAATTCTATTCCGTGAGCTCCGTCATAATTGGCATCATTGCTTGGTCAAAATTTCCAACATATCCCCCCCAGTTGACCAAACACTACTTTCTTTCTTTCCAAGATGAATCCCAACACCAACAACAACAGCAACACCAACATGCACCAAGCCTACAACAAAATGATAGCTTCAATGGATAAAGCAGAGCAGCGCACTTTTTGAAAAATGCCGCGCTCAGTTTGTATTGCTTTCTTGAATTAACTTTGGGCCAGTGACTCCCAGTTTTGCGAACAGGACTGCGCAACCACTGTGGCGGCCTCTGAGCATAGTACTGCGCCAAACTCTAATGCCGGTGATTTCCCTGATGAGAACTCCATGTTTGAGGAGCCTCTTCCTGTCAGCAGTGCACCCCCCAGCGGCAATCCTTCTGGTGCTCAGCACCCATTTCCTCAACGCCTTCCTTCCACTGGCGCGCCTCCCCCTACCCCATCTTCAATGCTCTGCGCCTGCCGCAACTCCGACCTTGTGGTGGTGGACTACCCTGACCTCCTTAGCAAGTTTGGGATCTGCCACCACAAGGAGACAATGTACAGCTTTGTACAGGCACTACACTCCAACAAGGATGCAATGACCCCAATTTGGGCAGGAGAGTTATACCACAGCCAGTATGATGCCTCCTGTTTGGCCGCTGAGGTGCGTCTAGGGCTGCAGTCAGCTACCCTGTCCCCCAGTGAGATTTCCGCGCAACATTTGCATACCATTGCTGTCCGCAATGAGTATATTGATGAGGTGGCTCGGGTTTGGGCTCTTGAGCTTGCAGCAGATCCCAGCTTCCATCAGACCTTGGACTTGCCCATCCAAGCCAACACTAACCGTCGCTTCTCTGCCACAGTCAAGGCGTATCTTCAAGCCATTACCATTGGCAATGCTTCCCTCTACCTTCCTTTGGCTGCTGCAACTTGCCACTTTATGTGGTATCCTCCCAAAAGTTACCAGCCTGGCCAGCCCGGGTACGCTGGTTGTTGCCTGGAGCATTACCGCTCCCTGGCTTATCAACTCCGCGCCCCCCTACCGCTATCATATTCCTACATGAAAGATGTGTTGATGGACTGCTTCACTATAGGTGCTGCATTCTCTGCTTGTAGTGGCTGGGGCTGTTTGGTGCCAGTCAGTCAGATCTGCCTTCCCCTGTGCAACTGGTCTTCTATGTCGCGCAACTCCCAGTTGGCCTGGGCCCAAATGCTGGTGATCCTGGCTCACGTGCGCCAGCGCCTGGACAACAACTGCTACATGATGCCCACCCATGAGCGCCCAGTGATTACCATCCAGCGCACTGCCAAGCATCCCTGCCCCGCCAACCATCAGTCCTCTCCTCCTGTCACGTCTTCTGCTCAGCAGCATGGAGGCGCCCATAACACAAGGGACTAATCCCACACAGCCTGCCTTTTATTGCAACAAACTTGCTTTGCCTATCCTCTTTTTTATTGTTTCTATTATTTTTTAGTTCTTATTTTTTATTATATTAAGTTTTTAATTGTTGTAGTTATCTTCTAAATTTAGTGCTTATGGAAATATTGTTGATTAGTGGAGTTTTCATGTTGGGGATTGAAAATCTGCGCTGCTGCAGCACCAAATTTAATAGTAAGACGCTGCCGCAGCATAAAAGATGTTTGCAAGGCGGCGCGGCGGCACCCAAGACTATCCCAAGTTGGCCCCACGGCACTTTTAATTGTAGAAGGCGGCGCTTAAAGCTGGCTAGTTTTGCAGTTGAATTTACAAAGTTTTGGTAACCTTATTTTGATAACAGACTTTTTATTTTGATTTGAGATAGCATTTTTGTGATGCAGTTTTTTGTGGTGGTGTATTTTAGGATATTTATTAAGTGTTTTTATAATAAAAAAATCTTATTTGGATAACACTCTTTTTATTTTGATTTGAGATAGCATTTCTGTGATGGGGTTTTTTGAGATGCTGTATTAGAAACTGATATGTAAAAAATAACTATTTAATAAATTTTATTGAGTTTTTTAGATTTGCTGATGTAAATCACAACGCCATCTCAAAAAAATTTTGAGATGGCGTCTTTTGCTCTGGTGTTTTTGAATTAACATATTGCACCCATTTTACAGCCTGTATATTTACCTATTGGTAATAATTCTGTAAACTTCTTAGTCAGATTCTGCAAGGTAATAATAATGTAATGTGTTATTAAATTATTATTACCTTGCAAAATTCAACTAAGAAGTTTACAGAATTATTACCAATAGATAAATACACAGGCTGTAAAATGCACTATGTATTAATATTATACTAAGTGCTAATGGCTCTCTAATATAAACACAGTCAATTTAAATAAATTACAATGAAAAAGGCCAAGTTTACAATGAATTTTATTTAAAAGAATGAATTGGTTATGCATATAATATCAAAATATCAAAAGTTGACGTCTAATTGCAATATTCTAATGCAATATTTACATTTATGGTCTTTAATTTATTAACAATGATGAAATATCCATGGAAATAATTATATGTTACCACATCAAATGTACAACATTCTTTACATATGGGGAATTCTAACAATGTAAAAAATATATTATTAATTATGAACTGAAAGAACAGAATCAATTTTAATAAGTTGGCATAAAGAAAAGTTTTATTTTACTCATCAAAGGACAAGTAGGGGAGGGAATGGGCGGGAAAAACATTGCCTTCATCTACGCCTGTGAAAGGGACGGTATCAGAGATAGTGGGGAGGGAATGGGTGGTGGCTTGGGAGTCAGGGTTGGAAGGCAGGTGGCTTTATGGGGGGTTGGGGAGGAAGGGTTTGTTGACTGGGAAGGGACAGCAAGAGCTTATTGCTTCAATTGCTCAAATTTGTCTTCTGTCACATATGCAGGCTTGGTGAAACAGATGGATTGACGTGGGGGGAGACAAGAGTCCTTTCTGGACTTATCACTATCACTTGCATAGAAAATGACAAGATCTGATAGGTCCTGGATGAACACAGAAGGGAAAGGCTCATAACCCTTATCAATTTTGGTGCACAGTTCATTGTATGTGACAGGCTTTAAGCGCCTGAGAGCGGAACCAAAATTATAGAGACATACATCTGCAAGATGCATGTCAGTGTGATTGATAAGATAGGACCAACAGGTATGACCCGCAGCCCTGATTTCTTGGTTTGCCCATTCCCACTGTACTATCTCAGCACTCAGTACAACTGTGTACATGGCATTTTGGGTAGCCCACTCCTCCAGCATGGCCTTGAGCTCTGTCTGGTAGGCATACCCATCTGCCGTGTTTGACGACGCGGAGTAATGATTGACCTTCATTGGGGAAACTTCCAACAAAACCCCAACAAATTGATACAGTATTGGCCGCGCTTGTATACGTCAGACTGGATACACTTTTCTCCATAGTCTTGAATACTTGCAGAAATCTTGGCATACGACAGGAAGATTATGTCATTGTGTTTCCTCATTGCCCTTCTTTTGATAAAATTGATGATTCTAGAACTATAGGGGTCAGTGTCCACCAAAATGGGGCCACTGAGAACCTGATTGGACAAGATTCTAGCAGCAACCACAACTCTGTGCATCCACAAATTCACCGTTCTCTTATTGGTGAAAATGCTGAGGAGTCCCAGTTGGAAACAGACCTGGACCAGGGGCGTCTGCGGGTCCGCTCCATAATAGCCATCATGAGAGGGTGGGCTTTTTTACCTTCAGTTGAAGAACAGGCACCAGTTGGGGTCTTCTTGGTAGGGGGCCACAATTGGCTTGGGCTCGCAGGGTTACAGCCACAGTGGACTTTACAAAACCCATCACAGCCGCACTTTCCCTGAGGGACATAAGCATACCTCGCTTTTCAACTATTATGAGAAAAATCTCTGGAGTGATCAATTTTCTTCTGCGTCTTGCGGGCTGATTGGCTGGGGGGATGTGTCCATCTGGGGAACTGAACATTGCCATCTGATTGGCTGTTTTGGGATTCTGGGCTCTCTGGGTGACCCCATGGCTCAAATGGCTGGTTCCAGATGCCATTGCTGATAAGGGATTTTGGTTGGCAGCTGCCTGTGCATGATGGGCAAACAGGGCCATGCTTGAGGATGCGGGAGAAAGAAAAGACTCCTGGGTGTGGTTTGCGGAGGGGCCTGCAGGTTGGGAGTGGTCATAGAGGGAGGCTTCACTATTAGAAGACCCAGTGTAGCTCTGCATGATTTTGTCAAGGCCAGGGAACAGCTTGTTGACTTGGTTAGTGTTGGAAGAAGACATAATAAAATTTTTATTATAATTTTAAACTCAGGAAGAGGAATGTATATTTTAGTCAATTTTATTGTTATATATGTTAATTTTGTGAATATTATGATCTAAATTTTAGCCGTCCTAAAATGGAATAGGGTGATTTTTGAGAATGCCTATGATTCCTAAAAGAATCAGCACAAATTCACTCTAGATCCTTTGGCATCCTTTTTGAGATGCCCATAAATTATATTTATTTCAAATTCCTTGCAATTATGATTTGAAACTTGGTTCTTGGATTTGAAAATCCCGCAATTTCAGATTTGTTAATTTTTACATGATGTCTATGATTTGTTTGAAATACAGGGAATCTCAAATTGTACATTAGAATCCCACATTTCTGATTCATGTATATCACATTTGTTTGTTGTGTTTTGTCTTTTGTTAGTTGAGTTATCTGCTCAAGAGATTTGAAATCTGCCAATTTAAATAAACCAAAAAAGTCATATTAAAGGATTAATTTTATTTAATATTTTACTTTTCACTCAGCTGAGTTGCCCGTAAAAGTGATTTGAAATTTGGACCAAGTATTTGACAATCCTTCATTTTTACATTTAGGTTCTGAATTTACAGTACTCCTTGACAATTCAGAGAAAATCAAGGAATGTTCTGCTGTTATGAGAACCTTGATCATCTCTTACTTGTCCAACCCTCAGGGACCAAGAAGTGCTACCAATGAATAGGTCTGGGAACAGACAGTTGCACAACATGCTACACCATCCTTTTATCCCTTCTTGACCCACCCTTGCTTAGACCTGAGTGAAGAGGAAAACATTGATTTGTCAATATAGAAGAACCGGACATTCCCAGTCTCCTTTAGTGCCATATATGTCTCAGCATAAATGTGTCAATCCTCAATGGTCTTTTCACTGTTCCTATTATACGGCAAAACTCCCAGTACTTTCCAAGAGAAGCCCAAATCAACCATTGTTTTGTATACAAGGATTTTGGAAACAGAAAGCCCAAACTCTGTGGTGAGCATTGATTGGACAGCAAGTGAGTCCAGGTGACAATCCTTGGTAACCCACTGTTTTATTGCGTCAATATGCACAGGCTGCAAGAGTTTTGGCTGTCTTTTTTCTTTGGTGGATTTGCAATTTGCCCGGTATTGCCATACTTGGTGTTGATGTTGGCAATGTACCTGGCTGTGACACCAAATTGGGACGCAATATCCTGAACCATCATTCCCCCGTTCAAGCAGTTGAGGAGAGCTTCACACTCACTATCTGTCAACCGACACCGGCCCTTGGCAGGTACCACGGCATCCTGGCTACCAGGCTCAACACAGGGGATTGGGACCTTTGTGTAGAAGGTGGGATCACACTTGGTTGCGCTGGCGCCGTCAATGATGGCATAAGACACAGGCACAGATGGCTCCTCAGTAGTGGCCAATGGCTCATAGGAGGTATCAAAAACGCGGGGCAGGAAGTGGCAACTCTTGAATCCAGAGTGCGGGGCTGGGTGACAACTGGGTACACAGTGGAGGTGTAATTAACCTCAGTGTTCCTGGTGACCCTGGTATAGGAGACTTTGGTGGCAGGCCTTGAGAGTGGCTTCTGTCTGGGATTCAGGCTACTGTCCTGGCTTGGGATGCAGGAGGTGGTTGGCTGGTGCTGACACCTTGGGAGGCCTGTGTGTTGGCATTACTCCCCTTGAGTTGGGTTCTGGGTCTATTCTTGGACCCTCTGGTGCGCCCTTGTGGACAGGCTATCCTGCAGGCTGGTGAAAGAGCTGATTGGGAATGCAATTGTTGGTCCATAAAAATAAAATAAAAAATATTTTAGATTAAATATTTATTTATTTGGATTTTTGATTTAGTTGTGAGTAGTTATTTTCTCTTGATTTAGCCTTGAATAGTAACAGAATTTCTATATCTGTGATTTGAAGTGTATAATATTGTATATTTTCCAGGTTTAGATAATTTTAGAGTTTAATCACTTTTTATGTCTAAATATGGTTATCAAGATTGAATTTTTCATTTGATTTTAGTTGTGGTGGAGCTTCTTGATTTGGGTTGGTGTTTCCTAGTGTGTGTACTTTACGTTAAATTTATATTCCAGTTCCCGCAATTAATATTTGAGTTTACTAGTGGCATTCAAAAGCAATTTGAATTTTATTTTGTGGATTTGACAATCCCGCAATTTTAAAAAACATAGTAAACTTAATGAAAATGGTTGATGGATTTGAACACTTCAAAATTGATTCCAGTTAATTCATTTTGTCCATTGGAAATATGCAGTTTGACTTGAAATTTTCAAAGTGTCTATGAGTTCCTGCATTTTTTAAAATTCCAAATAAATATACAAAAAATCAATTTAATTAAAAAAAGGCTATCCCGCAAAAGGGATTCCAAATTTGGACCAAGGATTTGACAAGCCTGCATTTTTATGTTTAGGTTCTGAATTTACAGTAATTGTCAGAATATCTTATTGCCCTAAATAACTTTATTAAATACTTATTCTATAAGATGTATAGGCTTAAAAATATAAAACTTAGACTTTATTATTAATTTAAATCTTAATTGAATTACTTAATAAGCCTTTTTACTTTAATTCAACTGAAAAGCACTTTCTTTAACAATCATGTAAATTGATTTAAACATGTTTTTTGAAGCAACACTTTCAACTTAAAAAACATCAGTTATTAAAATCATCCATTTTACTGTAAATTCAGAACCTGAACGTAAAAATGCGGGATTGTCAAATCCTTGGTCCAAATTTTGAATCACTTTTGCGGGATAGCCTTTTTTTAATTAAATTGATTTTTTGTGTATTTATTTGAATTTTTAAAAATGCGGGAACTCATAGACACTTTGCAAAGTCAGGTCAAACTGCATATTTCCAATGGACAAAATGAATTAACTGGAATCAGATTTGAAGCATTCAAATCCATTAACCATTTCCATTAAGTTTACTATGTTTTTTGGAATTGCAGGATTGTCAAATCCAAGAACCAAATTTCTAATTGCTTTTGAATGCCACTAGTAAACTCAAATAATAATTGCGGGAACTGGAATCCAAATTGAATGTACAGTAAGTAACTAGGACAAATCAACCCAAATCAAGAAGCTCCACCACAACTAAAATCAAATGAAAAATCCAATCTAAACACCCATGTTTAGACATGAAATTAAGTGAAATGAAAAATTATCTAAACTGGAAATGATGCAATATTCTGCACTTTAAATCACTAAAATAGCAACCATAAAACCATACAATCATTTATGAGCTACTCTCCTTCTTTCTTGAAATTTTTTAAAAGTTTTTTGGCCCCCGGCGTAGCCAGGGGCCAAACAAACTTCTTTTCAAGAAAGAAGGAGAGGGGGGAAAGATAAACCATTAGTTTACTAACTATGTATTCATGTATTGCTACTAAGAATACTTGATTGCAGTAGATTTCAGAAGACGCTAATAATAAAGAAGAATTATATATTACAATCAATCTTATCATGTTGTCTTTCCTTTAGTGTGTTGATAATGTGTTTGCAATTAATTGGACAGCTTGATTTCCTATCGCCAAGGCGACTGGAGGTGAAGCTGTCCAATTAATTGCAAACACAGTATCAGCACATCAAAGGAAAGACAACATGATAAGATTGATTGTAATATATAATTCTACTTTATTATTAGCGTCTTCTGAAATCTACTGTAATCAAGCATCTAAATTTTAGCCGTCCTAAAATGAAATAGGGTGATTTTTGAGAATGCCTATGATTCCTAAAAGAATTAGCACAAATCCACCCTATATCCTTTAGCATCCTTTTTGAGACACGAATAAATTATATTTATTTCAAATTCCTCGCAATAATGATTTGAAATTTGGTTCTTGGATTTGACAATCCCCCAATTTCAGATTCGTTAATTTTTACATGATGTCCATGATTCGATTGAAATACAGGAAATCTCAAATCCTACATTAGAATCCCGCATTTCTGATTCATGTATCTCGCATTTGTTTGCTGAGTTTTGTCTTTTGTTAGTTGAGTTATCTGCTCAAGAGATTCAAAATTTGCCAATTTAAATAAACCAAAAAAAATCAAAATAAATGTTTGATTTTATTAAATATTTTATTTTTCACTCAGCTGAGTTGCCCGCAAAAGTGATTCGAAATTTGGACCAAGGATTTGACAATCCTGCATTTTTACGTTCAGGTTCTGAATTTACAGTAGGGCCGCTTCAGCCAAGTCATAGGCAGCCGCAGCCAGTTACAGGCTCTGTTTCACTCGCTTCAAATAATTATTTAAATCATTAAATATGTTGTATTTCCGCTCCAGCTGTAATGGCCTAAAGTCGGAAGCTAAAAGGGTGGGCTAAATCATCCCTAATCCATCCCATGACGTATACTGGGACTTGCAAACTCGACTTTGGAAAACAAACATTTATAAAAAGTGTATACAATCTAAATTTTATTATATGCAGAAAAAATAAAACCCTTCTCAAGGCTTGACGCGCGATACAGCACATTAGTATAAAATCTAAAGTATATGCTTATGCCGATCAACTAATTTACACCCATGGGTTCATCCAGACATGTAAATTATTTATATTTTATTAGTTGGGGCTGGTATGTTATTGTATAAATAAGTATTATATGGCTCTGTATCGCTGTAGTTTAATTTAAATGTATGAGCCCGACTTGATGTTTATAATTAAGCATGAGTTGTGCCCCTAGTCCTACTTCGAATATTTCTTATTTGCAGATGATTTAGAATAGTTTTTATATTAAATTAAAATTCAACTTTGCTACCACATAAAATACCAGGTGTATTATAAATCAAAACCCTCATGCAAACTTGATCTTTTTCTTAATGAAAATGACATCATCTTTTCTTATCGACAGCCAACAATACATCATACAATTGTCACATAGGTTCAGTCATTATAAATCAAGAGTTATTAAGTGTCTGAAATAGTATTTAAACCTCAAACCAAGTCAAAACAAGACATCAAAAATGAAATTCATTCTCATTGCCACTACTGCCATCGTTTCTGTTCTTGGAGTTCCCCAATCCTATTTACGAGGAATACAGAGAATGAATTATAGGGAACAACTTGCCAAAGAGAAAGCGGCAGAACAAGCTTACCTTGCGCAGGCTAAAAACTCTGGTGGAGCTTATGGACAAGGAATCAGTTCTAATGGAGGCTATGGTCAAAACACTGGTTCTACTGGAAACAGTGGCTACTGAAAAAAGCGATTTCTCTCTCTTCAGTAAACATCCTTTATTTTCAAGTATGAAATAAAATTTATCCAGCACTTTATGATCTTGTTATTAGTTTGCTTTTTCTTTTTCTTTAAGCTGGCCTGACATCACAGATAATAATTTTTATTTGCATTATATACTCCATTCCATACTTCAAAAGTTTAAAATCAGGTAGGGTTTACTAATTCAATTTTCCAGCCCTTATCTTTTGAGCGCTTTAAAATTTAAATAAAGTCAATTTTAGTTATATCTTAAAGTTATTTCTAATTGTTTTTATTTTATTTTAAAGCTATAATTCTTAAAGGAGTAATAGAATAAAAGGGTTGTATAAAAAGGACAATACAGTAACAATGTTGATAAATATTTTTGTTTTACATCATTAGCAAATATTTTAAGTAGATAAAAAATTTAATTCAGAAAAATTCATTTTTTCAAACTACACCTCATTAGTCAAGTTAATAGGTGACACCTTATAAATTATTATTTTGTATGCTTATAACCATTCTTAAAAGTTTTAATAAATTTCAGAGCTTGTCTATTTAGTGTGTCACAACATCTACAATTACTCCCTCTCAGGAAAAAATACCAAAAGAATCAACCCAGCTATCAAATAATTGGTGGCACTCCCATCACACCCATATGTTGTCCAGGGATCCAACATTTCAAGTCCTAATATTAGCACTCCTTTGGAAATCCCAATGACTGTCACAATGATCATGGAAAGATGTGGCTTTCCACAATACTATATGACATCCTACTGTTGCAACTGGACCAATGTGGATCCAGTATGATGAATTGGGGAAGACAACAGTCCAATAGAAAAGGACAGAATAATAAGAATAAGGTATTGTTTATTGTATGATATTGTGATTAATATACCATATGGGGAAAGCCACAAGGCCACAAGGGGGTGGCATAGTGGGAAGTTCCATGTAAGGTTCAAAGCCAAGGAATAACTCGTGCGGGGATCAGCAAGTTGAATTGGCAGTGCTTCTAATTAGGATGAAGTACCCGCCATTTGATATTGCCATCAGATTAATCCATAACGTTAGACACGTCAAGGGGCGGCTCATCAAGCACCCCCTGTGTATTGTAAGATATGTTAGCAGGCAAGTCTGAAAACTTGGTTGCAACACCCCCCCTTGCCCCCTGCTTGTTGTCAGACACCAGGACTGGAGTCTGCGGAAGGTCTGAGAAGGTCTGCACGAACAACTTTTGTATGAGGATGGCACGGCAGGGGCGCAAGCAATCATGATGCAGCTTCTTGGTGTTTCCTTGGGCATCTTTGAGTTGGTAGGTGTGGTTGTCATAGACTGCAGCTACCTTGAAGGGCCCTAGGTGGTTGGGTTCCAACTTGGAGGAATTGGGATTGAAGATGTAGACGTGGTCACCTATGGTGTATCTAGCTTCAAGGTGTTTTGTCCCTCCTACAATCCGCTTGTGTTTGATCTCCCGGGCTTTGGCACGCCATTGGTCTAGGGATGAAGTTGTCACTAGGGGGGCTTGTTGGGAACCTTGGACCATAGTTTTCCTTGTTTCACTCCTGTCAGACTGCCAGGTGTTCCAAAGGCCAGGGTGCTAGGGCTGAACCCAGTGCCCCTGTTGACTCTTGCTTGCAGGATAAGTAGGGCAGTGGGGAGATGTTCAGTCCACACAGTGTTAGGGTGTTCTTGTGAGAGCTTGGCAATCAGTTGAACCAGGGAGCCATTTAACCGTTTCATGCGTCCATTGGTCTGCGGGTGGTAGGGGGTTGTGACTATATGTTGGAGCGCGTTTTTGACGCAGTATGCCTTCACGACGTGTCCAACAAGTTTGGGCCCACCATCTGTGATGAGACGCTTGGGTCTCCCAAAGCAAGCCACAATCTGTTTACCAATGAAGCGGGTGATGGTGATGGCGGTATGGTTGGTTGTGGCCCAAGCCACTGGCCAACAAGTGAAGTAGTTGATGGCCATGATAATGTACTTCTTTCCCAGTCTGTCTTTGGGAAGTGGCCCCACAATGTTGAGGGCCCACTGTTCAAAGGGTTCCATGGCTTTAATGGACAGGACAGACTTGGGGGTGCAGGTTTGGACGTGTTCTTTTGGGCATAACACACATGTTTTGAGGAGGTGCAAGATGTCTTGACGCATGCGCGGCCACCAAACCTTTTGTTTCATAATCTCAAAGAGGTTACGCCCTCTGATGTGACCCAGGGTTTGGTGGTAGTGCAAGATGGTGTCCCCTTGTTATGTGGTGGGAATGTAAGGCCTCTTCTCACCTGTCTCTGCCCGGCGGCAGACGTTACCAGCATTGGTGGTGAACTGACTTTGCTTGTCCTTCAGCTTGGAGATGGTGACTGAGTTCAGGCCCTTGTAGCAGGTTGCCTCAGGGCAGAGGTAGAGCATGGGCCAATCTGGTTCTAAACTGTTGTCCCCAGTGATGGACACTACATAGAGTCGTGAAAGGGCGTCGGCTGTGACGAGTTCCTTTCCAGGCTTGTATTTGATGTGTAACTGATAGGGGATAGACGCTTAACCTATCCTGCCTGGCAGCATGTCAAATGTGACTGTGTATTGAAGTACTGGAGTGACTTGTGGTCCATCAGAACGCGGGGTGGGAAGGTTGCACCTTCCAAGTAACAGCGCCACTTCTCAACGCAGTGTACAATGGCTGCCAGCTCTTTATCATGGATAGGATAACATTATTCTGAGTCAGTGAGCTTCCTGGACTCATATGCTATAAGGAGGAAGACGCCATTGTCAGTTTCTACCCTTAGCATGCCCTTATGGCCCTGTCAGAGGCGTCAGTCTTGAGTTTGTACTGTCGGTTTTGGTTGGGGAACTGCAGTACTGGTGCTGTTGTGAGCCTTTGCTTCAACGTCTTGAAGGCTCGATCTCTGGCGGGGATCCAATGGAAGCGCTGCTTGGTATTGAGGAGCTCAGTGAGAGGTGCAATTAGTTACCCGCAATTGGGAATGAACTTGCGTACATAGGCAACCATGCCTAAGAATGTCTGCACCTGGCCCACATCAGTGGGGGGTGGCATGCTAGTGATTGCCTTGATTTTGGCAGGGTTGGGCTTTATCCCTTGGGCAGAGATGGTGTTCCCAAGGAATAGCAACTCCGACTTGAGAAACTCACATTTGGAGGGTTTAGCTTTTAGCTAATTTTTCCAAAGGGTGTCGAGGACAGCGCGGAGGTGTTGGAGGTATGTGGTTTGATCTTGACTGAAGACAATAATGTCGTCAAGGTACACAACCACACGCTTTCCAATCAGTTCCTCAAAGGCTTTGTTCATCAACATGGCAAAGGTGGAGGGAGTGTTGGTCATTCCAAAGTTTATGACACGACACTCAAACAACCTGTAGCGTGTGCGGAAGGCAGTTTTTGCCTCATTCCCTGATGCAATGCGGACCTGGTTGTACCCTGCAGTGAGATCAATCTTGCTAAAGACCTTTGCGCCTGCAAGTGTATCAAACAGGTTGTCAATCAGCGGTAGGGGGTATTTATTTTTAACTGTCACCTCATTTAGGGCGCAGTAGTCTGTGACCAGGTGAAGGGACCTGTCCTTCTTGGCTACAAAGAAGACCGCCTCCCCGTATGGAGAGAGCAAGGGGCAAATGAATCCCTTATCAAGCGCGTCCACAAGGTGCTGGTGGAGGGTTTCATCTTCCTTTGGTGTGAGACAGTATAATGGTTGTGCTTTAGGTAACAATCCTTGAAGTTGTACAGTGTGCTGGATCTCTTGGGGTGGAGGTAGTTGTTTGAGTGTTTCACTGAATACATTCTTGTACTCCTTGAGGAGTGCAGCTAGCGCTGGTGGTAGTGATGATGACAAGGGAGGGACTGCAGATGATTCTGCACGGATAACTTTGACTGAGCATTGGTTAAAGTCTAGTTTCCCCCCTTGAAGTCATATGAGCCCGTCTCAGTTATCCTGACAAACACAGTGTCATGTAGTAGCTTGTTCATTTCCACAGGGTAGGTCTGGAACCCCACCCCATTCCTATTGAGGGTGATGACAGAGGTATCCCAGTCAATGTAGGGACGGTTATGCCGGAGCCAGTTGAGGCCAGCAATTATGTCGTGGCTGATGCCTGCCATGATTGGCCCAGAGAGCTTAACCTGGATGTTCCCCATTCTTACGGAGAAGGGTACCGTCTTGTGGGTGATGGCAACTCTGCGGAAGTCAGCTACAAAAACTGCTTTGAATCTTCTGGGTACACAGTCTAATTGCTGGGAGTCAGCAAACGTCTGATCTATCATGGTGTGATCAGCCCTGGTATCTACCAGTAACTTGTGGGTGTTATCACAGAAACGGAAGGGATAAGACAAGCATGTTACTTTATTTGATGAATGAGCGGCTTGCAACACAGGGTAATTGCTATGGACCTGAAAGATGTCCAGAGTTTCAACCTCGTGAAGATTGTAGTTGCAGGGGTTCTTTGCAAGCAAAGACTGAGAGGACGGGTTGGTTGGGGTTGTAAGGCCTCTTGTTGTTACAACCCCCAGGCTTTTCCCTGGTCCTCAATTGACGCTAGTTGGAGCTCCCCCTCGCAGGGGCGTTTAGTTACACTTTCTTGTTGACAAGGTTGGCAATGGCCCACTTGACTTTGGCCATTGTTAGGTGCAGAACGTGGTTGGGTTGGAGCATCATTGGTGCGGCAGAAGCCCATTGAAGCCTGGTTATTAGCCTCTATGATGGCTTTATAGCAGTTGTCAATAGAGGTGCAGTGACCTACAGGAACCCACTTGCAAATATGGGGCTTTAAACCATTAACAATGAGAGTGAGCAACATGGCATTCCCATCGGTCACTGCTTTGGGGGCAGCAGCAAGGGCTTGTTGCCAAGCGGCGATATACTCAGGGATGGAGCCAGTCTGCTTGATGGCTAAGAGGGGAGTCCCCAAGACAATGGGAGAAAAAGTTTCACTATATTGGGATTTGACAGCGTCTCAAAATGTCGCCCAGGTGACGTCAAACTCCTGGCTGGCCCAGTTGGTGAACCACACAGCGGCGGGCCCTGTGAGGCGGCCAGATGCAGTGGCAACCCACATGGACTCCGGGACCTGACAGATACAAAGGTGTGTTTTGGTGGACTGGAGCCAACTAACAATGTCAGCTCCTTTGACACCGCCAGCAAAGGACTCTATTTGGAGGTTGAGCATACGTTGCGACAGATGCGACTGTGGCGGGGTGACGCTAGTGTCACGCTGCCCAAGGCGGAGCCAATTTTATACACTGGTGAGAACTAGCTGATCTTGATAGATGACATAACCTTTGGGGATGTCCCCCTCGGGAATTGGAAGGAATGTCTCTTGTTGTGGAGTAGCCATGCGACCCGTACTCCGTCCTTTCTTGGGGGAATTTTGTTTTAAAATAGGTCGTGAACCTACTTCTGCTACCACTGTTGCAACTGAACCAATGAGAGTTCAGTACTTGGAATTGGGGAAGACAACAGTCCAATAGGAAAGGACAGAATAATAAGAATAAGGTACTGTTTATTGTAGGATATTGTGATTAATATACCATATGGGGAAAGCCACAAGGGGGTGGCATAGTGGGAAGTTCCATGTAAGGTTCAAAGCCAAGGAATAACTTGTGCGGGGATCAGCAAGTCAAATTGGCAGCGCTCCTAATTAGGATGAAGTACCCGCCATTTGATATTGCCATCAGATTAATTCATAACGTTAGACACATCAAGGGGCGGCTCATCGAGCGCCCCCTGTGTATTGTAAGATACGTTAGCAGGCAAGTCTGGAAACTTGGTTGCAACACTACTTTCATATCAAAGAATCATTCTCCTCTATTTTCTCCCTTTATCTTGTTTATATACCTCTAAGAAGTATATAAATGACCTTTGGAAAACTTTAGGCCATTGGCTAGATCTTATCTGGCAATAAATAAACATATATAATCTATCTTCTACTGTTTTTTCTGTAGTGCCCTGGTACAGAGGCAGGGTTGTGGCGGATCTTTTACTATGGCTGCTTTATAATAAGGAAGCCATATCAATCAAATCTGGCACCAATTCTGGAAAAATTGGGGCCAGCACAGTTTATCCTGAATTGGAGCCCTGCTGTTGCCACTGGGGGAGAATATGTTTTGGATCCCGTTGCAAGGTATGATGGGAAAGATGAGCTTTATTGCACTTCATACTCAAAGATAGTAAAAGTGTATAGACTCTAAAATCTAAGCCTGGCCCAAGAAGAAAATTTATTCAAATATATGTGCAACACTTTTATATCTGTTATATAATTGCTGCACACCACTGTTTTTGCGGGTGAGAAGCCCACTGGATAGCGCTTTTTCTGAGGGACAAAAACTTTCCCTCTTGAATCCTTTGTAGAAAATGTAGATTCCAAAAGCTAAGGTAATCTACATTCCCTAAAATGCCCTGATTTTTTATTCCTTAAATCAGGCAAACATCCTAGTTGTAGTGTATTTGTGCTATTGTCAAATGGCAAGCAGCACTATTTAAGGAGAAATCTTAAGGGTATGAAGATAGATTGTTGATTGCTTGAGAAGCAACAAATGAATTGAGAAGGAGTTGAAAGCATTCAAGACCCTCTAGAGGTGTGGCAGAAAATAGTAGCCAATAATGAATATAGGAAAATAATTATTAGAAGAGAATCATAATAACAATGAAAAGTAGAAGAAATATAAAGGGCTGGCCAATGGGCAACCAAAGTATATACTGTTAGTTGCATAACAGCAGCAGCCAAACTATTAACCCCTTTGGCTAACAGGCCCAAATGTTCAAGGATTTTAGAGGAACTTCCTATATTTCTCAGGGTGAATAAGATATCTAGAAACAAGTTTCTAGAGGAGCATGTTGAAAGTTTTAAAGGAGTTTAGGGTGGGGATGAGGAGCTTTCTGCAGCTTCTGAATGCCGACAATAATGTTTTCAGCAGCTGGGCTCCCTTTGGAGTTTAACTCAATGGCGTCATAATTTTTTAAAATTCTGGTGACCTGCAGGTTGGGCGCCTTCTGTGCTAAGTAAAGAATATTGGGTGATCAATTTCTCAGAACTGATAAGTAGAAAAGGTGAGAGATCCAGATTTTCAAGAGGCATTAAGGCAACTCCTGCTGGGACATATTTTTGGAGGGTGAGAAGATATTCATTTGGTTATTTTTATGTTGACTGGTTTTCTGTCGAATTTGATCCAACTAAAGTTCTCTTCCTTTTTAAAAGGGTTTACCTTTTCAGCAATCAAAAATCAAAAAATACAAAGTAAAGAAATCCTGTTCTATAAAAATTATTCTTTATACCCTTCAATGTTCTTACTTTTTTTCTGGCCATGAGATTTAATTTAACTAGCTTTTAAAAAGTAAAGATTTGAAATTAAGCCTCTTAAATACAAAATAAAATTAAAATAAATATGTGTAAATATATAGCTTTTATTAGCGAATAGAGGATATTTAAATTCTTGATTTATTGTATAAAAAAGTACTTATAAAAGAAAATTATAGCTGAATAAAATTTGAAATAAAGTCAGTCAATGGAAAAATAATTGATGGAATATTGTCCTGCCCCATTTTTTGTTAATGACATCATTTAAATCATTTACATTTTTGATGGCTTGGTAGTAAGGCTGTGTCGGATTTTGGACAGGTGGCTCTTTTTTTTGAAAGGAGTACCCGTCTGAATCCGGAAACAATTTTGAGGGATCTTCTCAAAGAAGATTTCCTCAGAATTGTTTCCTTCCACACCCACAGAAGGGTGTGGTTATTACGGATTTTTTTAAAAATTATTTTATTTTATTTTCTCTCTATTTTTTATAAATTTAAAAACATTAAATTCAAAATTAAAAATTTTGTTCAAAAAATTATTATAAATATATTTATTAGATCTCTATAAAATCCGGAAAGCAGAAAGCCTTCTGAGACCTTCTTTTTTTAGAAATTTCGGATTCCCCCAGCGTAGGGGAATCTGAAAAAAGATTACGGGAAAGGGAGGACGGGACGATTACAGCAAATGCTGTAATCGTTCTCTTTTTTGGGCCGACACACCTGTACTTGGTAGCAGTTCTTTGTTGATTTCTGGTTTTGCAGGGACACACTATCCCTACTATTCGATGTCATACTATAACTATTTGGTTTGCCACAACCCTATGCATAGGGCAGGTAGATTATATTCCATTGGCATGGCTAACTAGGTTATAGGACAAATGGTAGCTTTGAGCTTGCAAGCAAGATCGCTATACAGGGTAACTGTTAGCATATTTTTGAGGTGATTTAGAGTAGGGTTTATATTAGAAATACACTGGGATGAGAGGAGGCGTCAATGAGGTATTTAATGGGGGCATTATAAGTTGTGAGCCGTATTATCGCTTGGGAGTGGGGAAGATGAGGCTGAGGAATTCTTGCCGGACTTGGCTGTTAAGGAATAGGACTAGGAATGGGTTGATGATCAGCGTTAGGCTGAATCCATATGCCAATAGGATGTATGTCATTAAAGGGGCGTAAGAGTGGAATGTGAGCTTATGGATGGTGCTGTAGACCTTAGGCAAGTAGCATACGAGGTAAATAAAGAAGACTAGAAGGGCACGGAAAGATATGTGGTTATCAGACAAGCGGTTGGTAGTGGCTTTGATACGCCGGACAACGAGGAAGATGGAGATGTAGCAGAAGCTTAAGATAAAGAGTGGGACATTGAGAATTACATCGGTTAGAACATGTTCCAGCACTGATTGCGAGTCTCCCTTGGGGATGCAATAGCTGAAGGTAGGGTCCAGGATGTAAGTATTCCAGTACACGTTTCGGCTCTGTATGAACGCTGACAGCAGCGCGACGGCAGCAACCACTGCCCAGTAGTAGAGAGGGCGGATTTCTGAGCGCCAGTTTATCAAAAGGTACCGCTCAAGTCCAGTCATGCTGACAAGGAGACCAGAGAAGTTCATGCTTAGCATAAAACTAAACCCAAACGTGCGACAGTACCATTCCGATTCCAGCACTTCGGGATAATCAAGGATATAACGAAAGAGGACAAGGCCAAGTGCCGAAATAGACGCGGCAATATCAACTAGAGCTACACAAATCGTGAGGTTCAGCCCAAATGATTTCTTATTCTGATAAACACGGAACAGTACCTTCAGCACCACCAGGTTGGACACAAGCCCCACCAACCCAAGCCCGCCTATCCCTGTAAGCACAACTTTGCTGACCTCAGGGTTGTATTGGAATAAATCGATGTCGTAGGGCATGAAAGAAAGAACCCCCTAATCAGCCGTCCAGCATATCAATACTTCGTTCCTAGCCAAGCTTTCGCTCTATGCATGTTTAAATTAAAAAAAAATTAAATTAGATCAGGCTTTGTTTAGTATTAAAAAATTGCTTGTAAACGCATATTTTAAATCAATTGATTATTTAATTTACACGAAACCTTTTCTGAAGTCTAATAGCTCTTTCAATACCCACTTCTGAACCATTACCATTTAACCCCTATATACGCTTTAAGATTCCATATTTGAATATAAAATTATTTATATTAGATAATTTATAAATACTTTAACTGCCTAGATTCGTTTTACTAAAGGCCGTTTGAGTGGCAAAGCCGAATCTACGCTAGAGGTTCCTACCAACGGCACAAGAGCGCCACCATTCAAGGGCTCCATGAATTTTAATCTCATTGATTCGCACGAGCCAGATTTAATTTAGCATTTATATAAATATGGCGAAAAATGTGGATCCATGTACCATTCCTTTCAACATGTGATTGTTTCCACTACAGGGATGAATTACATATGGGACATTATTTTTCTTGTTATGCCTAGGCGCCAGATTGGTTATTTTATAACTTAATCACATTATTCATATTCAAATTTTTCAGAAAGAGTAAAATACAATCAATCCCAAATATTTAATTGATCTTGGGCTTGGGTGATTTTTTAAAAAATAATTTATTGATTTTATAATTGAAAATTGCAACTTATAGTACTACTGAAAATATCTTAAGTGCTACTACAAACCAAAAATATTTATGATGAGTTACATGGGAGAGTAATAGCAGCCCCAAAGCTATAAATGCTATTACCCTATCTTTGGCTCATCATAAATATTCTTAGTTTGTTTCAGAAAAAAAGGTTGTTGTTTTTGAAAGACTGATAACTCTATTTAAAATACACCCTCTAGTAAGCTGCCCTACTTCATGAACTTGCCCCAATACACTACTAGCATCTTCTGATATTTTTGTTTCTCTGGTATCATCGCGTGATTTCAAATGATAGTTTATCTCAGAATATTCTGAGAAGCTTTCAAATGTTAAAGGTGAAGTATATAACTTCCCATCTTTCATCAAATATGAAAGATTAATGCGCATATTTTTAACTTCAAGCTCTCTTTTTATAGGCCTAAATTTCCTTTCATAAATATAAAAAAATGCTTTTTGGGAAACAATTGAACCAGTTAAAGCTGAATTGTATAATTCTTTTCTTCTTTCTTCTTTCTTCTTTCTCACAAATATTTTTTAGATCATTAATGTTGTTAATATAAAGTACATTTTCTTTTTCCTTTAAAATTTTTGATATTACACCAAAGTGACCATCAACAATGCTTTTTCCATGGCATTCAACAAAACGGTTATATTTTATAGAACCCTTAATATATTTAGGTGCCTCTTTAAATAAGTAATAAAAAATTCATATGATCTAAAATGATTTCCATTATCTGTCCATACTTTTATATTTTTTATTTTTTTAAATCTATCTAATTTAAGAAGACTTATTAGACATTCACCTGAAAATAAAGGATCATGTGATAATATTTGAGACAAAAAATCATGATATTCATATTTAATTTTATTGTTTTCTTTAAAAACTAATGCAAATCCTAATAATGAGATTGGTTTTTTTGAATAAAAACAATTATTGGTCTCAATTGAACCACCTCTAACCTTTAAGTTTTCTTTATAATCTATAACTACAACACAAGACTCATCATCTAGTTCATTAATATCTTTTTTATATTCACAATTTTGATGAACATAAAAGTCTTGGTGCTGATTAATAGTCTTTAAGTCATTGTCTATAGATTCTGGTAATGGTAAGTTTTTACTTTCACATTCTTCCTTCTTTTTTCTAGTGAATTTTTTAAATTACAAATATTGCACATATCGGTTTGTTTTTTACTTTTTATTATATTTTTAGGGATTAATTTATAGTAAGTGGAAATTGAAACTGAAATTTCATTTTTTATTTTCATATTTTCATATGTTTCTTTTTTTGTTTTAAGTAGAGAGTATTTAATTTCAGTTGAGTAATTACTCATCTCTTTTTCTATATCTTTATAAATTTTTTCAGGCACTTTTTTTGTAAACTGGCTTGTTTCAAAAGAATTTTCCAGCAATTTTTTAATTATTTTTTTAGTTATTTCTTTTTTTTAATGAATAGTTATTATTTTTTTGGCTTTTTTTGTTTAAGCTTACATTTTTATTTTTATTTATTTTTCTTGAGTATTCAAACTCACTTTTGGTTATATTAAACCCCATATCATTAAGCTCTTTTAAAGAGTAACTGGAAGTAACCAGAGATCGCAAGGCTGGGAGATGTTTTTGGGGAGAAGATTTCATGAGATCCTTTAAGTTTTTAATGAATTCATTGCCTTTTTGATTTTGAATAGTTGGCAGGAACTGAGCTTTTCCAAATTCAGTTTGAGTAAGGAAGTGCTTGATGAAATTATCAAGATCATCACCAGCAATAAAGAGGAATGCCTTTTTTAACATTGCAATTATCTCTCTTTTTGTTGAAGCTCCCAAGGAAAAAAAGGGTAGCATGGAAGAAGTAAATTTAACTGAGGACATGGTAGTATTTTGAATCTGTAATTAGGTCAGATCTCTGATGTGTGCCTTAATGATGGAGTAGTTATGATCAGAATGTGGTCTTTGAATGGGGTCTTTTGGATTAGAAGCTTTGTGGTACTTTAGCTCTTATATACTAAGCTAAATGACACCATTCTGAAAGAAATGGTGTGATAGCTTTTATTATAGTTTGAACTTGAATTTATGTTTGCAGAAATTAATTAAATACCCAGTTTTCATGCACAAGTGATATGTGAAGCAGCTAAGCATTATTATTACATCATATCCTCTTTGTAATTGATGCAAATCAATTAAAATGATGTATTCAGTTAATTGTAACTCTTCCGCATATTTTTAAAATGATAAAATATTAAAGAATTCCATTTAAAGAATGCTTAATTTGAGGTTCAAAGCTCACTTGAACCTTAAAATCAATCTAAACAGTGATAAAAACATCCTATCTTCTAACTATCATAAAATCCTAGAGAATTGAGCTTTTTAAATAAAATAAAATGCAAAAATAAAGCTCTCAATCTTATCTTTGATTTTGTCAAATAAAAAACATCTGTTGTGTATTGAAAAAAGAGTATTTATTAGCTTTGAAGTGATCTACTTTATATCATTAGATATAATCATATAATAAAATCTGGATTATGCTCTTTTAAATTACTTTTGCTTTAATATTGAGCATAGTATACATATTAAAATTTTTACACCAATAGAAAGATAAGATTCTTAGCTTCATTTTGATAGTTTACAGTGTGAAAAAATATTAATTTTTCATTGAATTATTAATGTTTTAAATATAAATTGTGTAATTAGTTACTTTTTCAAAATCGAACTGTGTTATGCTGCGACTTGAGCAGCATGTGCATTAGAAAATGGCCTAATCCCTAAAATAATGACCCATGTATTAAACATACAGCCAAAAAGAGGTTAGACAAGCCAGGCAGAACCCAAAGTAGCAACAGCTAAAAAAACTAGAATATAAAGAAAAATGATCATTTTATTATCAGGAGACAATGTAGTTATAAGACAACTAGACTTCCCACAATTGCAGTTGTCAGGGTAAAGTAGAGAGAGAGCTCGTCGTAATCAATTAAATGGGGAATGTACACCCAAATTAGGATGACATTACCAATTAGGAGGAGACAATGTGTGTTTACTCGTAAATGATAACCCTTGAAGAGTGAATAAGGAAAGGTGCAGCAGAAGATTATGCACAGGTACATCAAGAAGACCTTCATTTGGCTCAACATCAAGGAATCAGCAGCATAGATAGGCTCACATTCAATTTCGCGGGTTTCAGGAATCATTTCAGCAGGAGGTGGAAGATTACCAGGAAATCGCAGAGGTGAGAAAGCAGAATCTAGCAGTCTGGTTATTACAAATCTGATTGGGAAATATTGAAATAAGTGAATCATTGAGGCAAGATATTTATTGAGAGTAAAATATCAAACTACTAAGGTAGTTTGGTGGGGACAATTGTTACTTAAAGCCTTTGGGTACATCTTGATGAGGTGGCCTCCTTGAATGCAATATTTAGACAGCTTACAGATACCACCAATGGTGGTTCTGTAAGCTGTTACCTGACCTCCTTTGAGGTCAGGATTTGTTGACCAGCAGGTCAAGAAAGGGAAAATTGGGTGTGGGGCATCCGCACCCCACTCAGACCCAATTTCCTGTGCCACCACCCACTTGCAATCGATTGTTAGATTTAAATCTACGATTGCCGCAAGCAGGCAGGGCTTTGGGCCGGGTTTCCCCGGGTGGCGGCGCTTTGGCCGAGCCACACCCGGGAAAACTATGGCCATGACATTACTCTCCTTCTTTGGTAACGGGGACTTCCCACCTCCTGGGAGTGCTGCCAATGCATAGTTCTTGTGGGCAGGAGGGAGTTTCATGGCAGCTAGGGTGGCCTTTACTGGACCTACTGCTTGGGGATTGTTCTCGTGGAATTCCTGGAGCATTTCTTGGGCGTGAGTGAGGTTGTGATGGGGAATCCAACAGTTTTCTGAGGCTGGGTATCCCTTCCAGGCTACTAGGTAGTGCAGGCGCTTGCGAGATAGTTTGGATGCAATTATTGATTCCAGTTCATATTCCAGTTGTCCGTCCACCATTATGGGGTCAGGAGTAGATACTGGGGGACCTTCATACTTAGTTAATAGGCATTCATGGAATGTGCTGAAGATGTGGAAGGAGGGAGGGAGGTCCAGTTGGTAGGCTGAAGATCCAATCTTCTTTAAGATTCTGAATGGACCTACTCTTTTGGGGCCTAGCTTCCGGCAGGGTACTTTTAGTTGCATGTTCCGGGAGTCAACCAGTACTTGATCACCAATTTCATACGCTGGGCCCTCTCTTCTTTTCATGTCTGCATAAGCCTTGTAAGTTGTCACGGCATGAGTCAAGGACACTTTGACTTCTTCATGGATTCTTTTTAAAGCTGCTGCCTGTGAGGATGCCAATTCCACTTTGCTACCTGAGAGTGAGCCAAAGTTACATTGGGGGTTGTAGCCATAATTTGCAAAGAATGGGGAGACATTAGAAGAGGAGTGTGGGGCATTGTTGTAAGCAAACTGGGCCATTGGTATGTTTTGGGACCAGTTATCTTGTTCAGCGTTAGAGTAGCATCTAAGAAATGTTTCCAAACATTGATTCACCCTCTCTGTCTGGCCATCGGATTGGGGGTGGTAGGCTGTTGATCTGCATAACTTAATGCCTAGGAGTCTGGAGAATTCCTCCCAGAATTGTGCTGTGAATTGGGGGCCTCTGTCACTTATGATCTCTTGGGGGATTCCATGGTGGGCAAAAACATTGTTGACAAACAGTTTGGCCATCTGGACTGATGTGATTGTGGTTTGGCAGGGGATGAAATGACTCATCTTTGTGAAACAATCTACTACTACCATGATTGCATCATAACCGTTTGATGGAGGAAGTTCTACTATGAAATCAACAGACAGAGATGTCCATGGCCCATTTGGAATTTGTAGGGGTACCAGTAGACCTGTCTGTTTGAGATGGGAGGGCTTTGCCCTCAGGCAAACCATGCAGCCCTTCAAGTACTTAGCTACGTCTGATGTGAGACCTCTCCAATCAAATTGTCTACGGATTATCTCTATGGTCTTATTTTTCCCTTGGTGACCAACCAATATGTTGTCATGGTGTGCCTTGATGACTTCCAGGCAAATATCACCATCAGGTACCCACAGGCAACCATTGTGAAGTAAGGTACTGTCTTCAGAACTGTAGCAGGTGTGGGGAGTAGATTGACTTGCCAACTTAAACAACTGGGGATACCGTTTGTCTAAAGGTTGCAGCAACTTGACTTTAGCTACCAGGTCTGGGTTGGCAGGTTCTTGGACACTTAGGTTACAGATTGTTCCCATGGGAGGAGAGGATAGAATGGCGCTGGGGGGAATCATGACCTTTGTATTAAATTCTTGTTCAGCCTTAACGTCAGGAAGGAATGCTGGGTTGCGACTGAGAGAGTCCGCCAGATGGTTATCAATACCCTTGATAAACTTGTATTGGAATTTAAACTTGACTAGGACTTCATACCATCTGGTCTGACGTTCAGTTAAGAGACAAGGTTCCCGGTAATACAGTAGGGCTTTGTGGTCTGTCCTTACTGTAAATGGGTGTGTGGCTGAGCAAAGGTGATGCTGCCAGTATTTCATAGACTCTACTACTGCTAATAGCTCCTTGTCATAGATCATGTAGCTGAGCTCCTCAGATTTCATTTTTCTTGAGAAATAGCCCACAGGGTATTCTAGTCCATCATCAGCAGTTTGTAGAAGGACTGAGGCAATGGCAAATTTGGAGGCATCTGTGGCTAAGATGAAGGGTTTGGAGGCATCAACATGGCAGAGCATGGTTGCAGAGCACATGATGTTCTTAACAGCATTGAACGCAGCATCACATTGTGTGGACCATTCCAGAGTTTTTTTTCCACTAGCAGCGTAAAGGGGGGCTGCTGTTTCTGACAAGTGGGGGGTGAAGCGTTTCAAGAAGTTGCATGTTCCCAGGAAACTGCGGAGTTGGGTAATGTTTGTCGGGGTCTGCCAATTCCTTATTGCAGCTTCCTTGTCAGGGGAAATGGCATGGCCTTTCTCCAAAATCAGATTTCCTAAGAAAGAAACCTTACTCTTGAAGAATTCACATTTGCTCAGTTTGATGACAAGATTGGCCTTTTGGATCCTTTCTACTACAGCACAAAGGTGGGTGGCATGAGACTCCTCATCCGGAGAGTATACTAAGATGTTGTCCATGTATGCTATAGCACAGTTCCCAATGAGGTCACCTAAGACTGCATTGATCATCTTCTGGAATACTGCTGGGGCATTTTTTAGACCAAAGGGCATGACTTGGTACTGAAAGATGCCTTTCTTAGTCCTGAAAGCGGTGAGCCATTCCTGACCTTCTTTGATGCAAATCTGGTTGAAAGCATTTAAGAGGTCCAGCTTTGAAAAGATTCTAGCTTTCTCCACCTCCCTGGAGATCTGAGACTCAATGGGCATGGGGTATGGGTCCGGTACAGTCACATTGTTCAGGTTACCAAAATCAATGCAGGGGCGTAATGATCCATCAGACTTTTGAACAAACAGCAGTGGAGAGCATATAGGAGAAGATTTCCTAAAGATCTGTCCTTTGGCTTCCATGTCCTTTGTCCATTCTTCTAAGCATTGTTCCTCCTTTAAATTCAAGGGATAGATGGGAGAAGCAACTTTCACCAAATCAACAGTGAGTTTAAACTCAAAGTCAAATTGTGAGTGTGTGGGGAGACCATCAGCCAGCTTGGAATCAAAGGCTGCGTGCAAGTGGGAGAGGCACAACGGAAGGACGTCAAATGATGTGGCGGGTTTTGTTGTTGCTGAGACTGACATTGAGATGTGAGGGGCTTCTTTCCCAAACGGGATCATTGGTACCTCCAAGGAAATTCTGGCAGGATGAGCAATCCTCAGTAAGTTATCTTTGAGGATTGGGGTGATATTGTGCTCCTGCCACCATTCCACGCCTAGGATCACTGGGTATGTCAGGTGCTTTGCCACTGTGAAGTCAGCAACAAAGGCATGATCAGTGATGGAGAAGGATAACAGGCAACATAGTCTGAATGAACAGAAGACATTGGATACCCCTCCTTTGCACAGAGCACCAGGATTATATTCCAAACCTAGCTTGTCAACCAGATCTTTTGAAATGAAGTTGTCTGTGGCACCAGTATCTACTAAAGCTACAGCTTTTGTTAGATGTGATGTGGAAGCAAAGGAACAATGAAACAAAAAATATCCCATCTTTGTTTTATTTGATAGAGGGGGGTGATTGGAATCAACTTGTACCTGGAGTTGAGGAGCTGTTTGAATGGACAACAGGTCCTCATTCAGGGCTACAAAGGGTTGGTCAATCACAGGTTCAATGACAATAGGCTCGAGACAAGGAGCAGGCGCAACCTTATTCATAGTGGCAACGTGGAGATCCACTATAGCCTGAGCCTTGGCAGATAGCAACAGACAGTTCTGGTTGAAACATATAAGTTTACAGGTATTGGTAGCGTTACCTGAAGTGGGCGCTTGGGAGTCAATAGAGTTCAAGTTTGCCAGGGTAGCGCTGGAGTTGTCAATATTGTAAAAGGAGAGCGCAGCCAGGGTAGGAATACTCTGAGGAGGAGAACTGATGACAGGAGCTATAGCCAGAGTGGGGGCTGGAGTCACAAGAGATTGAGAAACCTCAGGGGATATGGGCCCTTGTGAAGTGGCTGGCTCCTGTTGACTTTTCAAGCAATTTAACATGGGAGGAGCCTCCAATAACAGAGGCTGATTTGGCTGCTGGGGCGTCACTAGCTTACCCCCAACTGCTTGCAGGAGGCGCTGTATCATATCAGAGACAGAAGCGGAAGGGTGCAACCAGGGTGAAAGACTTTGACCGGTGTGGTCAAGGCTGAGATAGAGGGCCGCAAGCTTAGCGCTTTCGGGGAGTGATGACTTCTCGGCATTGGCTTGAAACTGCTTGAGGTGCAAGGGTAGAGGTTGAGGGCCTTGAGAACTTGAGAACAGGGTTTTGTAGTCAATCAAAGAGGAAGTTGCCGGAGCTTGGCACGTCACCAAAGGGATTAGGGTTGACACATCATCAAAGGAGTTTGGTGCTTGGTCAAGAATAGACAAACACCACTCACAGGATTCGGGTTCTGCTTGTTTGAGTAAGAAGCTGAGAAGCTTCTGAGGGAAACCATGCTGGGTCCATTCCTCAGTTAGTGCCAAGATTTCTCTGGCAGTATTTAACAAAGGGGATGGAAGGCTAGGAGCAGGCTGCCAGAATTTGAGGCGTGAGAGTAAAGTACAACGAGGTTGTGTGATCTCTATCTTTGCAAAGGATGGGTATAACAGGGGAAAGAAAACCACTGCAAAAATACTCCAAAATGAAGTAATGAGCATTGTGGAAGTCACCACTGAAATATCCATGATGCAAGAGAATGATCTAACAACAAAGATGCGCAGGCCATACAATATATCAAAATTAGAGTAGTTTGATAATGTCAGGGTAAAGTAGAGAGAGAGCTTGTTGTAATCAATTAAATGGGGAATGTACACCCAAATTAGGATGACATTACCAATTAGGAGGAGACAATGTGTGTTTACTTGTAAATGATAACCCTTGAAGAGTGAATAAGGAAAGGTGCAGCAGAAGATTATGCACAGGTACATCAAGAAGACCTTCATTTGGCTCAACGTCAAGGAATCAGCAGCATAGATAGGCTCACATTCAATTTTGCGGGTTTCAGGAATCATTTCAGCAGGAGGTGGAAGATTACCAGGAAATTGCAGAGGTGAGAAAGCAGAATCTAGCAGTCTGGTTATTACAAATCTGATTGGGAAATATTGAAATAAGTGAATCATTGAGGCAAGATATTTATTGAGAGTAAAATATCAAACTACTAAGGTAGTTTGGTGGGGACAATTGTTACTTAAAGCCTTTGGGTACATCTTGATGAGGTGGCCTCCTTGAATGCAATATTTAGACAGCTTACAGATACCACCAATGGTGGTTCTGTAAGCTGTTACCTGACCTCCTTTGAGGTCAGGATTTGTTGACCAGCAGGTCAAGAAAGGGAAAATTGGGCGTGGGGCATCCGCGCCCCACTCAGACCCAATTTCCTGTGCCACCACCCACTTGCAATCGATTGTTAGATTTAAATCTACAATTGCCGCAAGCAGGCAGGGCTTTGGGCCGGGTTTCCCCGGGTGGCGGCGCTTTGGCCAAGCCACACCCGGGAAAACTATGGCCATGACAGCAGTCCTTTTGAGATTGATATGCAATCACCGCCCTCTTAATTGTACGCACCAAAGCCTTGATATTTTTTAAGGAAAGAATATTTTTATTAGTGTTCAAAGACAGAGTTTAAAAGTACCGCGGCCAAAAGGAATTAGGAATTTGTGTCACTATAAGGGCAGATGTTGGCAGTGACATGGGGTGTTGCTATTGGATACTGCTAGATGTGATCCTAGTTTACCTCTTGACTATGGTCTCCATTAGCCTGGCTGCGCTAGGAATGGTGTGCCCATACTTGTCAATGCAAGCTATGGAATTTTCAACCAGTGTGATAAACTTATAAGCATAATTGATACCAGGTTGGGACCATCATTAAATATGACACTTATGTGGGATGTGTGGATTGTCCAAAATGTCAAATGATACATCATAGCCCTGAATGGTTCTGTCTTTAGGCTTAACTTAAAGAACAAATAAAAAAAGATGCTAAAGTGGAGAGATAGCCCAAGAAGCTGGGTGACCTCATTCCAGAATCTTGAAACAACAATGCATGAAAAGTACTTATGTTTCATATCTGCATCCATATAATTGCAAAGACCACATTTCCAGATGGGGTGGACTTCTGGGAACGTAGATTAAGACCAGAATGCCTTATTGAGTAGCCGCCAGGTGAAGACTTGGTTGCTGGTTGTGATAAGAGGTAATCTGATCAACCGTGTAATTTGCGCCTGGGATAGGAGCACAGTTTGCCCACTATTGATCCATCCCTGTATCATTCTTGGGTGAGTGAATTCCAGTTTAGGATCCTTCTCAAATTTCTTTTAGCACTTGGATACTACTTTTTTGTTCCTTTTTACCACGCTTTCCATGTCCAGGTTTAAGTTGATCCGACTATTTTGCGCTTCAGATTACAGGCTGCTCAACTGCCAGTTAGGACTGTCCACATTATCTTTGTTATGTACAGGTTACCATTGGTTGGCCCTAATGATGGAAAGACAACAGCACTAATATTCAGGAGTTGACACTGGGGAGGATAGTATTTTTCTTTTTAAAAGCCACTTCCTGAGGTTAAAGGTAGATGGGGTTGGGATTTTCAGAGCCCTGGCCCAGTTAATTGCTCATGCAGCTGCATGTGATTCTAAATGAGATGACATGGGCTCACAGAGTCCTTTTTTGCACAGGCAGCAACTTTGTTTGACGTGGTCTATGAGTCCTAAGCTGCTAATCAATTCTGGTGCACATATTATTTCCATTCTCACTGGTGAAGTATTTGGGGTGGACCACAGGAAGTTTTTCACCATTCTTGATACTGACTATTTGAGCTGCCCCAAGAAGGGTATAGTATGTTCTGTATACTACATTTTTGAAAGAATGAAGGTGATAAGAGCTGTCACATTGCCTATCAAATTGAATTGGAAATGCTGCCATTCATTGATATTGTTAGCCATAGGTTTTAATAGGATCTGTTCCTTTGTCTTCAAATCAATTTCAGATGAATGAAACTGAATCCCTAAATGGCTCTTTGTCTGGAATAGGGACCAAGCCACAGGGTGACATAAAACTTGGATCACCAATTTGAACAAGAGTGGTCTTTTCAATATTGACTTTAGTATTAGATGCTGTCATGGATATAGTTTTCCCAGGTACAACCAGGCCAAAGCTCTAACACCCAGGAAAACCTGTCCTGAAGGCCTACCCACTTATGGCTGTCAGGGTGAAGTAGAGTAGAGCTTGTCATAATTGATCAAATGGGGAATGTACACCCAAATGAGGATGACATTACCAATGAGTAGAAGACAATGTGTGTTTGCTTAGAAATGGTAAACATTGAAGAGTGAATAAGAAACGGTGCAGCAGAAGATTATGCACAGGTACATCAAGAAGACCTTAATTTGGCTCAACGTCAAGAAATCTTCAGAATAGATGGGCTCACATTCAATTTTGAAGGTTTCAGGTATCATTTCAGCAGGAGGAGGAAGCTTACCAGGAAATTGAAGAGGTGAGAAAGCAGATTCTAGCAGTCTGGTTATTACAAATCTGATTGGTAAATATTGAAATAAGTGAATCATTGAGGCAATATATTTATTGAGAGTAAAATATCAAGCTACTAAGGTAGTTTGGTGGGGAAAATGGTTACTTTAAGCCTTTGGGTGCATCTTAATGAGGTGGTTTCCTTGTATGTAATTTTTAGACAGCCTACAGATACCACTAATGGTGGTTCTGTAAGCTGTTACTTGACCTCCTTTGAGGTCAAGATTTTGTGACCAACAGGTCAGAGAGGGGAAAATTGGGCTTGGGGCATCTGCACCCCACTCAGACCCAATTTCCCATGCTACCACCCACTTGTGATTGATTGTTAGATTTAAATCTATGATCACCGCAAGCAGGCGTCACTTTGACTGAGCCACACCCGGGAAAACTATGGCCATGACAGCGGTGAGCATAGATTTAAATCTAATGATTGACCATAAGTGGTGGGTGGTACATAATATTTAGTCTGGCTGGGACATGGATGCCCTGCGCTCAATTTCTCAAAAATTAACTACCTGGGTATCAAACCCTGATCTCCAAGGAGCTCAGGTAACAGCTTACAGGACAATCATTAATGATGTCTGTAAGCTGACCAAATACTACACATAAGGAGGCCACATCATCATGATGTACCCAAGAGCAATAAGTAACACCATTCCTAACAAACTACAGTAGTTTGACATTTTCCTTGCATTAAATATTGTTGTAACGGTGCTGTTTTAGCAGAGTTATAAGGGGGAAATATTTGGAAACTAGATAATATTCTTTATTGAGAGATAGTGTTTATATAGTTAATGTGAGTCATGGATAACAGGAACATGATTGTGTAGATCACACGGTAGGATGATGAAGGGGTGGCTTGATCCTAGTAATTAGTCAAGCGCCAAAACAAGGTATCTACCTTAAGGGATCATCAATTGAACATGTTGTTGGATTTGGAAATCTGAGTTGACTTCCTAGTCTGGCTCTGAGTGACCAGATAATTGGAGTGCGGGTCACAACACCGCTTACTCAGAACCTTGCTGGCGGGTTGAGCCTGCTGTTTTGACAATATCTTGCCTCATAATTCACTTATTTCAATATCTGCTATTCAATTTGTAATATCCAGATTATTAGACTCTGAATTCTCACCTTTGCAATGTCCTGAAAATCTTCCTGCTCCAGATGAAATGATCCCCAATTTTGAAAGATTGGGTGTAAACCCATCTATGCAGCTGATCCTCTGACCTTAAGCCAAATTAAAGACTTCCTCCTGTACCTGTGCATTATAATCTGTTATACCTTTCTATATTCCCTCTTCAAAGGTTACCATTTCAGAGGAAATACACATTGTCTTCTCCTCATTAGCAATGTCATCCTAATTTGGGTATACATTCCCCATCCAATTGATTATGATAAGCTCTCACTCTTCTTCACCCTGACAGATGCTGCTTGGTACAATCCAAGTACATCTGACACTGTTTCTGCATCTAACTCATTTGAGATGGCCACAATAGTATCATCCACAAAAGCCATCATTTTGAACATGGGTTGGCCAGGATAATGCAAGCCCTTAAGCTGTTGATTCCAGCTGCTAAGAAGGAATTGACTTCAAATTTGAACATTATTGGCAATAACCAATCTCCCTGGTGCAGTCCTTGAGGAATGGAAATATTTTCTGTAAGTTCACTGGTTACTATTACCCTTGTTTTTAAATCTATGTAGAGGGGTTCACCCACAATACCTAACACTCTGGATGGCCAACAACATGTATTGATCTGTAAAGGTACAGCCATGATACTCAGCTGTACGCCTTTTTCATGTCAAGGGAGTGCTGGGACCCCTGGTTAGAATTCTTCATATTCTGGAGAACACTTTGAACTTTACAAATGCTGGCCCATATTGATCTATTTTTAACCACCCCTGGTTGTGATGAGTGGAGAATGCTACCAGCAGCTTCCATGATGTGGTTAGAAAGGATCCTGGTAGGTAAGTTATAACCAGTGTTTGATAAGCATATAGCTTACCAGTTCTTCACCTTGCGCTGATGTCCCATAATTTTGAGGAGTAGAAAGATGGACACCTCATCTCTTAAGGAAGCTTGGTGTTATTTTTCACCACAAAGGTGAACATCTTGACCAGGCGGGGAGAAATTGTATGACAGATGGGCTTATACACATCAGCCAGAGTACAATCTGGTCCAGGTGCCTTCAAGTTAGGTGACTCTTTGATTGCTTTCAGCACCTCCTCCAAGTGGAATTTCCTATACCAGCTGCACCTTTTGATTGGGAGTAATTGTCTTAAGTTGGGCTTTTGTTTTTAACTCAGTAAGTGCTTCATTGTCTATTTCAGAAAAGAGGTATAAATCAGTGTAGTAGGCTTCTATCCCATGCTTAATAATTCCCTTATTCATTGTCACTAGGCCTTCTCTTGTCTCAATTTCCATAAATGGGGACCCTTTCTGCCGTCAGGCAAAGCTGCATCAGCCATCCTTGGTGGATATGCCAAAGTTTCCTCAAAACCAATATGTGGCATCAGTACATCATCGTTTTAGATGGTAGACTGGAGCTTTTTTATTTTCTTGTGTAGCAATTAAAGCACAATATGTTGGTGCTGGCATTTTCTTTGATTCTGTTTCTAGTGCCTAGTGTCCACTTTTCATACTCTCTCTGCTTGCATTGGAACTTGGTAGAAACCTTCTAAATCAAGTCAATAATGACTATCCATGTCATACATGGAGAGGGGTTGATTCTATACTCTCTATTACTAACTGGAAATTTTTTTGTTCCAGTGTTGTAACTGTGCTGTTTTAGCAGAGTTACAAGGGGAAAAATATTTAGAAGCTAGATAATTATCTTTATTGTGAGATAGCAATTATATAGTCATAGTGAATCAATGGATAGTAGGAACATGATTGTTGGTCACACGGTTGGATGGAAGAAGGGGGTGGCTTGATCCTGATAATGAGTCAAGCGCCAAATCAAGGTATCCACCGTGAAGGATCATCATCTGTTCATGTTGTTGGATTTGGTAATTTGAGTTGACTTCCTAGTCTGGCTTCAAGTGGCTGGGTAATCAGATTATGGGTCACAAAACCGCTTAGTTGGAACCTTGCTGGCGGATCAAGCCTGCTGTTTTGACACCCCCCAACTGAAGGTTGGCCTCCTCTGGGGTAGGTTGTCAGGAGCCCAGGCGCCATACTAGACTAATTGTTGTTTGGTGGCAGGCAGGGCGGTTTCTCATTGTTTTTATCTCGTTTCTAGGTCTCAGGCAATCATGGTGTAGGGTTTTATCTTGCTTGCATTTCCCGAGTCCTTGCACAAGGTAAGTGTTATTGTTGTTTAACTTTAGAATGATCACTGGCCCTACTTTCTTGGGTTGTAGTTTGCTTTTATCAACGTTCATGACCCAAACTTTGTCCCCAACTTCATGTCTATTGCAGATGGGGATAAAGGTTTTTTTGTAGACGTTCATTTTCCCTTTCTGTTTTTTTGCTGTTGGCCTCTATAATGTGAGGGTCTGAGCGAGGGGGGACTTCACTTGGGATTTCCATTTTGGGTCCTGTCAATACTTGAATGATATTTGGCTGTGTGCCGTATATCAACTCAAATGGGATTTTCCCTGTGGATCTGTTCACTTGGGTTTGGCACACAAGTAGTGCAGTTGGTAGCTGCTTATACCAGTCTTCAGGTCTCCCAGAGGTGAGCTTGGCTAAGGCTTGTACAAGGCTGTCATTAAGCCGCTCTACATCTCCATTGACCTGTGGGTGGTATGGCATTGTTACGGTGTGTTTGACCCCATTCTTGGTGAGGTACACATTGGTGTCTTTGAAGGTCAATTCTTTGCCCTCATTGGTTATCAGGAGTTCTGGCTTTCCAAACTTGCTGATTATCTCTTTGCCAATAAATTGTTGTACATCATTGCCAGTGTGTGCCCTTACTGCTTGGGCTACTGGCCATCTTGTAGCAAAGTCTATGGTGGAGATGATGTATTTCTTATCATTGTGTTTTCCTGGCATGGGGCCAACAACGTCAAGGGCCCATACTTTGAAGGGTAGTTGTGTGCGGATGGGAAGTACTGACTTTGGAGGGGTTTTGCTTCTGGAAAACTTTTTGCATACCTCACATTGATCAAGGACTTCTTGAACGTTGTGATATAAGGTTGGCCACCAGGACTTGTGTTTAAGGAACTCATATAGGTTTTGGCTCTTGGTGTGTCTGAGGTCTCTGTGATAGTGTAGGATGGTGTCTACCCGCTGGTGTGTGGGGATATAGGGAATGGTTGTGCCACAAGACAATTTTTGTGTAGGGTCCCGTATATGTCAGCAAATAGGTGCTCATTTTTGATAACTGTTTACTTTGTTATGTTGGTTGTGTCAGGGGGGAAACCCTTGTCTTTTGTTTGTAGTACTAAGAGAGGCCAGTCTGGGTTGAGCCCATTTTCCCCTCTTGAGGCACAAACATATAGGTGGGAGAGGGCGTCTGCCATGGCAAGCTCAGCCCCAGGTTTGTACTGTATGAGCATGTTGAATCTCTCCAAGAGCTCCATCCAGCGGGCTTGGCGGCAAGACAGATTTGCTTGGGTTTTGAAATATATGAGCGACTTATGGTTGGTTAATGCTGTGAATTCTTCCTGCTGTTCTAGATAACAGCACCATTTGACTAGATAGTGCACAATAGCCAACAGTTCCTTGCCGTGGATAGGGTATTGACACTTGCCATCTGTCAATTTTTGCAATTCATAAGCTACAGGCAGGAAGTCACCATTATTATTTTTGATTTGTAGTACTCCCCCAATGGATGCATCTGAGGCGTCGGTTTCCATTTGGTATTCCCTGTCAAGTTTGGGGTATTGCAGGATGGGAGCTGTTGTGAGTTTCTCCTGGAGGCGTCTGAAGCAGAGGTCACGTTGGGGGGTCCACACAAACTTGGATTTGGCGCCAGTTATGGCGGATAAGGGGGCAGTCAAAATGCCACAGTCAGATATGAAGCAGCATACATAGGCCACCATCCCCAGGAAGGTGCGGAGTTCCAACTTATCCTTGGGTGACGGCATCTTGCATATGGCCTGTATCTTTTGACTGTTGGGTTTGATGCCGTCTTTTGAGACTATGTGTCCCAGGAAAGGTAATTGTTTGCGGAAGAACTGGCACTTGGAGGGTTTGGCCAACAGTTTGTGTTGCGCCAAGGTAGCAAAGACTGCCTCTAGGTCTTTGTGGTAATGTTCCACCAAGGGGCTGCAGACAATGATGTTGTCTAGGTGGAATAGGGCATGCTTGCCTATGTGTGGCACAAATACTTTGTTCATGAAGGTCACAAAGGTGAACAGGGCATTTGTCATGCCAAAGTTGAGCACCACACATTTGTAAGAGCCATATTTAGTGCAGAAGGCTGTTTTGGGAATGTCTTCCTCCTTGATGCAAATCTGGTTGTAGCCTGCAGTCAGATCAATCTTGGAGAAGACTGTGGCTCCTCCCGAGACGTCAAAGAGATTGTCAATCAGTGGTAGTGAATAACAATTCTTGATGATAACCTTGTTTAGGGCTTGGTAGTCTGTGACCAGACACAGGGTGCTGTCCTTCTTGGCCACAAAGAATACAGCAGCCCCAAAGGGAGACTGTGAGGGGCAGATAAGTCCTTTCTCCAAAACCTTATTGAGATAGGTGCATAGGGCGTTGTCTTTGTTTGGGGTCAGCCTGTAGATAGGGCGCGCCTTGGGGACAGCCCCTTTGAGTTGGATGGAGTGTTGGATGTGTTTCTCAGGGGGAAGCCCGGGTAGCGCTTCCTTGAAGATCTCTGGATGGCGGGCCACAATTTCACGGTCCTGAGGCATGGAGGTATCCTGGTGATCTTTGAAGTTTATGAACTTGTACTTGCAGGAGTCCCAGTCAATTGCCTTCAGGGTTTTCTTTTTGTCCAGGGTCTCTGTGATGCGCACAAAGACGTGGTCACATAGGAGTTGGTCCACAGAGTCAGGGTAGATCTGATGGTTGACACCTTTGCGCTTGATGGTCAATACTGAGGTTGCCCAGTCTATGTGAGGATTGTTCTTTTGTAACCAGCCTAAACCCAGTACACTGTCAAACTTTGGGAAGTCAATGACAAGACCTTGGATGGTGGAGTGGAGGTTCTCAAGCATGACAGAGAAAGGGGCAGTTTCCCTGGTCACATCAATGTGGTGTTTGTCAGCCAGGACCACGTTTTTAATCTGCAAAGGATTAGTGGTCAGCTTGAACTTGTCCACAAAGCTGCTGTTGACTAGGGTTTAATCTGCACCCAAATCCAGGAGTGCTGAGCCTGTGTAACTGCAAAAACGGAAATGATAGGACATCAGTTAATTGGGATTTCTGGTGATGGTGTACAGTGCCAGGTCTTCCGAGGGCACTTGGATTATTTGGAATTGGTCCACGTCCTTGGGTTGGTACTCATCATTGGGCAAGTCAGGAGTTGTGCGGGGAGAGCTTGGCTTGCTTAGTGCTCTCCACTGGCTTTTCCCTTGTCTGGATTGCCTTGCGTGGCGGTGACACAGAAATGGGTACAATTTGACTAGCTATTGTTCCCACTTCCATGTCCATTTAACCCTGTGGGTTTATGGTTGGTGTTATTCCTGTTGCTTCCAGGGGTGGTCAAGTGGAGCGCCTGCCGGGATGGGAATCCTTGGGTCTTTCTCATTTTCCGGTTTGTGCCTTGTGAAGGGTGTTGGAGGTTTGTTCCCCTTTCTCTGCTTCACAGTACAGGCTTTGCAGGTTGGTTGCTTGGTCCAGGTTCACGTGACTCATCATGTGTGACTTGAGGGTGTCATGGTACATGAGGTGTGTTGCTGGGGTGTCAAAGGTCATGTCAGATAGGGCACAGAGACAGAGTTCCTTGTAGGCACGGGTGAGTCCCTTCACGGTGCCTGTCTGGGTAAGGTTCTTTACTTGGCGTATTAACATGAGCGCTGTATCCTTAAGCATAAATCTTGCCAGGAAGTCTTGCTTGAAGGTATCCCAGTTCTTGTCGATGTGTTCCTTGTGTCACTTGTTGCACCAGGTGCCAGCGTCATGGGTCAGGCAGATGGAGATTTCTGCAATCCAAAATTTCTGTAGGCATTCCATCTGGGCCAGCTTGCTCTGGGCGGACTGGATCCATGCAGCAGCGTTATTGTCGTTGGCCCTGGCAAAGGGTTCCAAGGTGGTGCTTCACAGCCTTTGAGCTGCATAGGCAGGCATGGCGTTTTTGTCGGTTGGTCGCGGCATGGAGGAGGGAGCCTGAAAGAACCCTTGTGCCAACATGGTGTTGAAGGCGGGTAGTGGAATCACTGTGTTCTGGTATAGGACAAAGCCATCAGGTATCTTGGTACCAGGAGTGTACAGGTCCAGTCAGGCGGGAGGCCAGACATAATTCTGTCAAGGATTTGTTGGCCGCGGCGCGTGCGGGCAACAGGAAGAATTTTTCAAGATAAGGTAAGATGGAGAACCTACCTGTGCTACCAATATTGTAACTGTGCTGTTTTAGAAGAGTTACAAGGGGAAAATATTTAGGAGCTAGATAATTATTTTTATTGTGAGATAGCAATTATATAGTCATAGTGAATCAATGAATAGTAGGAACATGATTGTTGATCACACAGTTGGATGGAAGAAGAGGGTGGCTTAATCCTGGTAATGAGTCAAGCGCCAAAACAAGGTATCCACCATAAGGGATCATCATCTGTTCATGTTGTTGGATTTGGTAATTTGAGTTGACTTCCCAGTCTGGCTTTGAGTGGCCGGGTAATCAGATTGTGGGTCACGAACCCACTTAGTTGGAACCTTGCTAGCAGGTTGAGCCTGCTGTTTTGACACCAGTTCTTTTTTTGATTGGAGTTCTGGAATTTTGGTGGTTTAATGACCTGACTTTGCTTAACATGCAGCCCAGAAAATTTTGATGTAGCTGTCAGAAGTAGCAAGTCTGGTCTGGCTTGCAACCTGAAGAATTTGGGATGTTCTTCCTACTTCCAGATTCAGGTTCATAAGCTGTGGTGCTAAACTTTACCATAGGAAATTATGATGTATGCAGCAGTATAATATTTTGCTCTCCACTTAATGAGAATCAAATCAGGGAAAAGATTCAGCATATAAAATCTTTATTGGATGACTGGTATTGAGTTTAGACAACTGCCTATGGCTTTCTGAGTCAGTTTACAACCCTAAGTAGAGATGGAAGTAGCATTAGGGCATAGCAGCATAGGGCCCAATATTGGGGGTGTGTGGTTTGTGAAGGAATCTTGATTAATGACTTCCACAGCTCAGTATCCTTTCTGATGCTGTACAACTATCCCTCAACCTGAGCAGAGTATCTGTCTGCCTGGACCACATTCCAGGGCTAGCTAGCCTGGCTGGCTACTAGTTGATGGAGGTGATTGTTTCTCAATCAGAGCTACTCTAATACAGTAGTCTCAGGGCCTTTTATCTTAGAGTGTTTGACCTGACAGCCCAGTCCATGATGAACTCTTCTAGAAGTGTTTCAGATAATAGCCTATATGATGGCACCTTTTTTTTCTAGGATATACTTAAGTTTAGAGTAGTAATTATTATGAGATGTATATTTGAGTGCCTGTTGAGTGAACTAATCAATTTTTCAATATCTGTATTGTACATTCATTATTTAATAGCAGGTATTTTGTTAATTCCAAGATCTGGCTTGAACATTGACCCATTGATCTTGCAGCTTGGTTGCCCACGTTTTTTTGTTGAAAACATTCCAAAGAGCGCTTGACTGCTGGCTCGCATTAATTGGTTGGATCTGTTAATTAGTCAATACCCCAAAATTTTGGCAGCAATAGATATGTATTTATTTGTAAAAAAGGAAGGTGATATAGAGTGATTTGACAGCATAATATTTTTGATTGATATAGAGGTAGATTTTGGTTTATTTTGAGAGTGGGAACACTATTAACATAGGTTTCTAGAGAGTATTCAGGGAAGACATGTCATATAGTAACCCAGTAAGCACTCCTGTATGTTGCAGACATAGTGATAAGTGTTATAGAAGCCCAGAATAATATAAATAATGTTTTATAGTTTAACTTATCTAGATTCAATTTGTTAGAAATTGGGGTTTCAAAATTTAATTTGCTATAGTTTAACTTATTAAAATTTAATTTATTAGAGCTCAAGTTATCAAAGATTAATCTATTAAAGTTTAATTTGGTAGAAATTAATTTTTATAAATGGCTTTTTATATCAGGTTTAAATGCAAGTATTGCTTTCTAATCGTTAAAACCATAATATGACTATATCAAGTAGGAAGATTGTATCGATAAAAGAACTGTAAATAGTATTAAAATAGTTTAGTCAATAGTTTAGCCAGGTTATAGCTATCAAGTGAAGAGTTGGCTAAGCTCTCTTTCGGCTCACGTGAGATCTTTTTCTGCGGCGACGAGTGTGGCAAAAAGTTTTCTTTAAATCCTTGAATACTCTGGTTGGGTTCTCTTCATTGGGGAGCAGCTCGTTTCCGTGGGGCAAGCGGCAGACATCGTCAAAGCCATATATGCTGGCTACGTTTCCTTCGCTAGTAAGAATGGGGAGGCTGAGAGTGACAGTTTCGTAACCATGGGGAGTGGATACATTTGCCTTGACCTCGTATGAGATGGTCTTTAACCACATACATTTAACAGCGTTGGATTCAACAGGGAAAATGATCCGAGGAGAGGAGTGAAGGGTGCTATCCAGCATGTAGTCTCCCAACGGTTTGAATTTTTCTGCCCAGTACTGACGGGGTTCCCCAAAAGAGGGAACTACCTTCCATTGCTTTTCCAGGTGGTATTTCGACACTGAAGAGCAGCTAGATCTGGCGTCACAAGTCACGATCTCCGAGACGTACTTTGCAAGATCAATAGCAACCGATTGCTTGATGATTTGGATTTCGGTTGCGGCGGCAGCTTTCTGGGAAAGCTCGTCAAGCTTTTGTTTAACCTCGTTACAGGCTGCAGCCCATAAAACTCCCTTGTCCAAGTCAAGCTTTACGTCCAGAGGGTACTTTCCAACCGTATGCCGTCCCACCAATACACTGAACCCTCCACTGAGAAGTGTGGCTAAAATTACAGTCTTCATGTGGAGTAGCATGACCTTCCAGAGATATTTATTCTCCCCTGGGATGCTTCACTCCTTTTACTGCACAATCTCTTCTTATAAACACTTCGCGAAGTTCATAACCTGATCATCCTGCCACATCATCTCACCATAGTACAAAGTTATCTGGAGGCTCCGCTGTGTTCCCTGGCTTCATTTGATCACTGTGGCACAGAGGCCCAAGAACATACAAGCTTGATTAACAATTCCCATGCAATTATATGAACCACTGCGAATGTCGGGATGACTTGAAAAGCCATGCCACTTTCACACCCTCCAGCAATCACATATTCCTACTGACGAATAAAAACTTGCTATTCTCATAAAAGTAGACCGCATAATGAACCCAGTCAATCGGAAAATTAAATCCATTCCATGCTTCTAGCTCACTATACAATTGAAACTTAAATCGATTTATAGGCCTTTGTAAACAATATAGATTTTAATTCAAACTGGGATAAACTACTTAAAATTCAATCTAATATTAATTTACATCAATTTTAACAACTCAACCCTTCCTGGGAATTTCTTTGATAATGTTGCTATTAAAAGCTTCACCTTAGCATATAAAACTGCATTACAAAGTACATTGATTTTAAATATCATTTTAATCAAACTGTAATTACCGTTCAGGCTAGCGCTCCCTCTGAGTGGTGCTTGCACAAAATCAAGCAGGTGGGCACCTATAAAATATAATTGTAACCCCGTAATCATATCCCAAATAGGAAAGTGATTTAACTACCACCCTCTTAATTGCAGCTACTACAAGCCTCTTTTATATAAATTTAATCTAAAAGTGTGATATTAGTTTAGATAATATAAATTAATATTTAAATAAATAGTCCTCGATTTCAGAGTATAAATTTATAGAACTCTTTTATCTTTTATCATATATGAAAAGAATTACAAAAAAATCAATTGTATTATATTTTTATTTATAAGTTTGATAAGGAGCTACTTGTGGGGAAGCTTCAAATATGGAATTAAGAAGAAGAGAAGTATATTTTATTGGATAATACTTTAGGCTTATATAGCTTGCGCTGTGGCGGGGATATAAGTCAGATCAAAGATAAGGTAGGTCATGTGCAGAATGGGGTTGAGTCACTGGATAGTTGGACAAGTCAGTGTGATATTGGTTTGTTGCCTTTCTTGGTAGGTAGAACCGTTTTTTGAATTGGCACCAAACCAGGCGATGACTGGATGTTAAGTGTGTTGGCGGTGACCAGAATACCTGTACATCCAACTCCTCAACACCCCCTTAAGGAGTTACTCTGGTACATCAGGAGGGGGCTTTGTCTTGATGGCTGCCGCCTGATGTTCCTGGAGTTTTTTGCTAGTGGGTACTAGTCAAGTTGAGTGTTCCCCTTTGCTGAGGCAAAGGCAGGATCTGTGGTATTTCTTGATGACAGGATCTTTGGTGCCCTGGAACTTAACTAGATAGGTATTTCTGTATGGTCTGTATCTGATGATTCTTCCTGGTCCTGTGTACTGAATCCAACTTTTTCCTGTTTCCCGCTAGGACCCAGACAGGGGAGTTGATTGGAAGTGGTTCCTCTGTAGAGGTTACCTTTTGTGCTTTGAGCCTTTTGGTTTCTGCTATTTTAGCTTTGAGGTGTATGTGTTGTAGAGCTGGTGCTTGTTCTACTGTGGGAGGTTTTTGCGGGGGGATTTTCACATATGGTTGGTTATTGCGGGTGACTATCTCTGGTTTATATCTGTATGTTAGTTCAAACGGTGAGTAGCCTGTCCCTTGGTTGGTGTGTACCCGCAATACCAATAATACATGTTACACGTATAGTGGCCATGTGTCTTTGGATTTGCCATCCATTATTTTCTTGAGGGTTCTGATGAGGCTGCTGTTTAGATGTTCAACTCTGCTGTTGGGCTGTGGTATGTAGGGCAAGGTTGTGGAGTGTTTGGTTTTTGCTTCTGGGAAGGGTCTTACCACGTCCAGCCTCCAAACCTTAAATGGTTCAGGGTCTGGTACTGGATTAACTGTTGGTTGTGGAGCCTTGGTGCTGGCGTATTTCTCACACACTGCACACTTTTTCAGAACATCAACTATATCATGTTTGAGGTTGGGCCACCATACTATCTCTTTTAGTGTGAGGTATAGGTTGTTAGCCTTTGTATGGCCTAGTAGGCGGTGATGTCTTAGTATGGTGTCAACTCTTTGTGCAAGTGGGATGTAGGGAACATGTTTATCTTTAATGTTGTGTAAACTGTGCCATTTGATATGTGGAAATGTTTTTTGTTCCTTAATAATGTATCATGGGTTAGTTGATGGGTGGAGGGGTCTTTCCCTTTGATTTTATACTCAGTGTTGTACAGGTTTGACCAGTCAGGGTCCAGGTGGTCAGGGTGATCCTCTCTAGGCTGACATAGTCTAGAGAGGGCATCAGCCATGACCAGCTCTGCCTCTTTTTTTATTGGATGTCCAAATTAATCTTTTCCAGCAGGGACATCCATTTGGCTTGTCTTTGTGTGAGTGCATTCTGAGTTTTGAAATAGATTAAGGATATATGGCCAGTTAGTACTCAGACATTTAAATTTACTTCTAGATAACATCTCCATTTCTTGCATGTGTGGTATATTGCTAGCAATTCCTTATTGTGTATTGGGTATCTCTGCTCAGCATTGGTTAGTTTTCTGCTTTCATAACATACTGGCAGTAAGTCTTGCTGCCCTGGCTGGTGGATGCGCAGGACTGCATCAATGGCGGTGTCACTGGCATCTGACTTGAGCGTGTAGCACCCATTGTTATTAGGGTATTGCAAGATTGGTGCTTCAATCAGAGCTTGTTTAAGTATTTGGAAGTTCTTATTGCATTCTGGTGTCCAGATGAATTTCTTTTTGCCATTACCCTTGGTTAGGTCATTGATTGGTGTGATTGTTTTCTGCAGTCTTTGATGTATTTCCTTAGGTAAGCTACCATTATGAGAAATCATCTAACTTGTTTAACAGAGGTGGGGCGTTGCATGTTATTTATGGCTTTTATTTTGTCTGGATCTGCTATGATGCCACTGTCAGAGACAATGTGGCCCAAGAAAAATAGTCCCTTTTCCATAAATTGGCACTTGCTAGGCTTTGCATAGAGTTTGTGCTTTGGGGGTCAATCAAGTGTCTTGCGGACATGTGTGAGGTGTTCCTCTTTTGTTTTTGAGAATATGATGATATTGTCAAGGTAGCATAATGTATTTGAGAGACCAGTTAGTGCTTGGTTCATCATAGTGACAAACGTTTCAGGAGTGTTGGTCATTCCAAAGTTCATTGCCCTATACTCAAAGGATCTAAATTGTGTATGGATCACAGTTTTTGGTATGTCCTTTTCTTTACTTCAACTTGGTTGTAACCTGAGGTGAGGTCAATTTCAGAGAAAATTTGGCTCCAGAAATTCTTGCAAACAAATCCTCTATGAGTGAGAGAGGATATTTATTATTTACCATGCTTGCATTTAGAGCTATGTAGTCTGTTACTGGATGGAGTGACCCTTTCTTTTTCTTTACAAAAAACACTGCTGCCCCCACTGGGATTCTGATGGGCGGATGAAGCCTTTAGCTAGGTTGTCCTCAATGTGACTTTTGAGGGTTTGTGTCTCCATGGGGGAGAGTCTGTAAAGGGGTGCAGGTTTGGGCATGGCCTTGCATAAGTCAATGCCGTGTTTGACCTCCTGTTCAGGGGGTAGCTCTGTGAGCTCTTCTTTGAATACATGAGTGTATTCATTTGGGATGCTGCAATCTCTGGGGATTAAATTTGGCTGTTTGCATGTTATTGAATCCAGTGTACCTCATTATATAGAGTGTACCATCTTTGGTTAGATGTTTTAATTCATCCTGATTTATGAATCAGACAAATACTGTGTCTCTTAGGATGAGATCATTAGGTTCTTTGAGGATGTTGAAATTAACTCCATTGAATTTGATGGACATGATCTTTGTTTTTCAACATATGCTGGGGTTCACTCAGGTGAACAAGTCCATGCCTGATACAATGATGTAGATTATTTTGTTCATGACAAGTCCTTTGATGGACGTTTGAATGCCTTGGAGGTCAATTCTGAAGGGAGTCGTTTTTTCCTTCAAGTAGAACCTTTGATTTTTCTGCCATTCCGGTATATTTGAAGTTGGATTGCCAATTGATATCTTGTATTTGGTTAAAAATGGTTTACTAACCATGGTGTGTTGTGCACCAGAGCCAAAAAAATTTATGTGTGTTAGATTTATAAGTACATGGGCAGATAAGAAGTTGTGAGCAATCTTTAATTTTTACGTTCATAAAAATGGAAGATTGTGGGATACATGGGATGCAAGCAGCAAAGTTTGTGCCTTGGTACAGTTTCTTGTTGGTTTGGGGGAGGACAGGGGCACTTAGGCCTGTTCCCCCTCATCTTTCCCCTGTTTCTCTGTTTCAAGACCTTTGAGGTCAGAAAATGTGGGGTCAGATTCATAGTGGGTTGCTGTTTCAGCATTGTTTACTTTGGCAGTGTCCTCTTTCTTGGGACAGGAGTGGTTTGTGCTCTGGATGTGATTGCCATTGTTTCAATTGGATTTGCTGTTGTTATGTTTGGTGTTTTGGCTCTTGTTGCCATTAGAATTTTCTCTGCCATTGCCATTTGAGGAGCAGTTGCCATTGTGTGCAGCATATTCCATGTTTGCGCGTTTTTCTGCGTGCTTGGCTTCTGCAATGAGCGTAGGCATGGAGGTGTTGGCATCTGGGGGATGAGGGCAGCAACTGAGGGTTTCATTCTATTGATGAATGAGGCTTTAGTGTGCACGTTATCAGCTTGATCTGGGTTTTGGATCTTTTGGCGTATTTTCACAAATTCATTGGCGTAAGCTGTGATAGTGGTCTTCTGAGGAAGATTGCTGAGCTGTATTGAAATGTCTTGGAGAGATTCAGTGACACAGAAGTTGTGGGTAATATCAGCTTTGAACTCTTCTCAGTTTTCAATCTGGTTGTCAGTTTGTGAGCTACTCAAGTGAAAAACCAGTTAGCTGTGGCCTCATACAGGCGCTTGCTGGCTTCCTGGACCCATTTTTCTTGGGGGATGCAGCTGGCACTGAGTTTAGCGGCTGAGTGATCTAGCCAGTCAATGATGTTTTCTTTTTTTACCAAAGAAATTGTCAATAACAATGTACTTGGTGTTGGTAACTTTTCCTGTAATAGGTAGTTGTGTGTTTGTTTGTGCTTGGAGAGAGCAACTGTATTGAATTATCTTGGTGCATGCTTTGGGCATGACCAGTCCTTCAAATACAGTGCATCCACTAGGTATATTTTTGTCAATATTGTGGGCGCGGAAGTATGTCTTACAGATATCCTGGGATGTGGCCTGGTTGAGTATGTGAGCAAAGTAGGTGGGTTCTGTTCAGTCATTTTTTCTTTCATGGGCGTGGTCAAAAAACCGTAGCTGCTACCAGTAATGAGGAGCAACTTTTGGAGAAGCCTTGAATATGGAATTAAGAAGAAGAGAAGTATATTTTATTGGATAATACTTTAGGCTTATATAGCTTGTGCTGTGGCGGGATATAAGTTTGATAAAAGATAAGGTAGGTCATGTGTGGAATGGGTTTGAGTCACTGGATACTTGGACGGTCATGTGATATTGGTTTGTTGCCTTTCTTGGTATGTAAAACGGTATATTGGATTGGCACCAAACTAGGCAATGACTGGATGTTAAGTGTGTTGGCAGTGACCAGAATACCCATCATCCACTCCCTGACATTATTATGTAATTTTTGCCCATTTTGTTTCTTGGTATGGGCATCACAATGTCTTTTGCCCACACCTTAAATAGTTGGTTCATATAGATAAAGTAGTTTTAAAGCTATGGCAACAACCAAAATGAACTCAGATTTAAACAAAATCCAACTAGCAGGTTAAAATATACACTCCTTTAACAGGGATTTTTGGCGCTAATAGGCAAAATGGGTCAACACAGCAACAAAGTACTCACACGCAAAGCAAAACCATTCAAAATGAAATCCAAAATACATGGATTCACAAACAAAATGGTGTGAGTTGGCTTTACACTGCACCAATATTCATGCACTAACTTGCACCTAATAAATTTGGGTGAATGAAAGCATCCCAATATTTCTCATGCTACTGCCAGCCAGGAATTGGCAATACATTGCCACTGAATCCACCCCAATGCCACCCCAGAAAGGGAATCTCAGACAACACCAACTGTTTGGGGTTCCCAATCCAATATTTTTCATTGTTCATGTCACACCAAGGCCACTAGTATATAATAAAAAACATTCACTTGATGATAGATTGTGCTATCATTGAGTATAATTACCCTCAATCATATCACATAATTCACTAAAAAACTTACCTAAAAGAAAAGTCTAAGACATAAGCTTTGTCTGCCCTTTCCCAGGAGATAGAAGATAAACCTTCTTATCTTCTCTGCATGTCATTACAGTCTGCCTAAGGATTGGGGGCCACCAATACACCTTCAAACCATATGGGCCTTTTCACGAACCCACCAAGGAGTACTACTACAAGAAGCCTGTGCAATTAAACTCCTTCCAGGTGTACTCATGGCTCACCCTGGCTTTGCCCCATTCAACAATGTCCATAGCCGTCTACACTTTGATATAATATGTACTTACTTACTTTGCCAGTAATTTCAGATAATTTAATGTACACACAAAGGTGTTCCGTTGGGTATTAACAGTATACCCTATTTTTACCTTGCTCACCGGGTTCCAAGTGTCAAACTTGACACCATACCTTTCTAAAGTACTTCCCTTATATTGGGTATTTACATCCAGTTTGTGCTTTGTTCAGCACATTGGATGTTTGTTCTTCTTTCTCTGCCTCATAGTAAAGGCTCTGGAGGTTGGTACTTGGTCCAGGTTGACATGTCTCATCACATGTGGCTTGAGAGTGTCATAGTACATGAGGTGTGTAACTGGGTTGTCAAACCCCATATCTGTGAATGCTCATAGCCGCTACTCCTCATAGGCTCTTTTCAGTTCCTTCACTGTGCCAGTATGTGCCAAGTTCTTTACCTGGTGTATGAACATGAGGGCAGTGTCCTTCATTAAGAATCTTGCCAAGAAGTCTTACTTGAATGTCTCCCAATCCTTTTCTGTTTGATCCTCATGCCAGTTGTTGCACCAGGTGCCAGCATTGTGAGTCAGGCAAATGGATATCTCCTTAATCCAAAAAGGGTTTGGCATTCTATCTGCGTCAGCTTGCTTTGGGTGGATGGGATTCATGCCACAATGATGTCATTATTGGCTCTGGAAAATGATTTTAAGGTGGCGCTGCAGAGTTGCTGGGCTATGTGGGTGAGCATGATGCTTTTGTCAATGGTTTGAAGCATATAAGAGAGGGCCTGAAAGAACCCCTGGGCTGATAGGGCGTTGAAGGCAGGGATCAACATTATCATGTTCTGGCATCTTGGTCTCTGGTGTGTAGGACGTCCAGTCCACAGGGAGCCTGGACATAATTCTTTCATATATTTGTTGACCGCGGCAAGTATGGGCAGCAGGAGAAATTTTGAAAAGAAAGGTAGGATGAAGAACCTACCTGTGCTACCAATGTCATAACTGTGCTGTTTTAGCAGAGTTATAAGGGGGAAATGATAGGAAAATAGATAATATTCTTTATTGAGATATATATGTTATATAGTTATTATGAATCAGGATACTAGGAACATGATTATGAAGATCACTCAATTGTATTGATAGGGGGGGGATGGCTTGATCCTTGTAATGGGTCAAGCACTGAATTGAGCTGTCCACTGTACAGGGATTTGCCATTTGGTCATGTTGCAGGATTTGGACATTGGAGTTGGCTTCCACATTTGGCTTTGGTTTATGGGAAGTCGGATTGCGGGTCACAAAAACCCACTTAGTCAGA